>CM077185.1:1376850-1399350 GCA_039654105.1 Coreius guichenoti
TGATTTAATTTCTCACACTGCCATTATGTGCATCTTTAAAGTCCCCGGTTGTCTCTCTCTCTCTCTCTCTCTCTCTGCAGACAGTAAAGTTAAATCAAGGGCAAATGAAAAGCTAAATGAGCCTGTAACATAACGATGATAAATGATGTCTGTATTATGGTTATGTGACGGGCATCATTACAGCACATTATACATCAGCATAGAGCGCCGGAACAGATTAATACTAACACACACACACACACACACACACACACACACACACACACACACACACTCACACTCACACTCACACACTCACTCACACACACACACTCTCTCACGCACACACTCACACTTATTCATTCATTCATTCACTCACACACATGCGCACACACACTCATTCACACACAGAAACACACATACACTCTCTCACGCACACACACACACACTCGCACGCACACACACACACTCACACACACACACACACACACACACACACACACACTCACACACACACACACACACACGCACACACACACTCACTCACTCAGAGACACACATACACTCTCTCACGCACACACGCATACACACACACTCACACGCTCACTCACTCACTCACTCACACAGAGACACACATACACTCTCTCACGCACACACGCATACACGCACACTCACACGCTCACTCACTCACACACACTCTCACGCACACACGCACACGTACATACACACACACACACACACACACTCACACTCACACACACACACACACACACACACACACACTCACACACACACACGTGCACACGCAGACACTCACACGCACACACTCACGCACACACTCACGCACACACTCACACGCACACACTCACACTCACACACTCACACGCACTCTCTCTCTCACACACACACACACACACACTCACACACACTCACACACACTCACACAGACTCACACAGACTCACACAGACTCACACTCACTCACACTCACTCACACACACTCACTCACACACACTCACTTTCTTGTGCAGGTAAGCAGACGGGGCGCTCCAGTAATAGGGTGCTGTCAGGTGAGTCTGAGCGTCTGATTGGCTCACAGTGAGCTGATGGGCTGTCTCTCTGCTCGGCACCGCCCACACAAGCCCCTCCCCATCCGCTCCGGTCAGATACCATCCAGGCATATCCGTCACCTGCAGACAAACACACCAAAACACACAGATTTATGTGACAAAAGTTATGTTTAATCACTTCAGCAGAAGACTCTTTTGGCATTTCATAACTTCATAACCAAGTCTCCCTTTAAGAACTGCATTATTCTGCTGTTACCAAATGAACATATTGGAACTACAATTACAGGAGTTATTATTAGCTACATAAATCGGCAATATTCTAAATATTATTGCATGTTAAATAACCTCAAAACTGACATTTTGTAACTGCGTGTGAAAGAAGAAACAATTCATTATGTCATCTATTAAAGAGTTCATTGTGTATTATGAGATGTCAATAATGATTTTACAATAATCAATAGTTGGTGTCACTGTGCACTGATACAATATCATGAATACTGAAGTTATACATCGTATTGATTTGAGTTTTGACCTGAAAAGAACTATGTACAATAAGTACATTTTTAGGTAAAAATATATTTAAATAAATATAAATATAAATATTTAGGTAAATTAAATCTTATAATAATAATGACTATTGATGGAAATGCCATATGTATGTACACCAATCAGGCATAACATTATGACGATTATCTCTTCATCACAGCACCTGTTAGTGGGTGGGATATATTAGGCAGCAAGTGAACATTTTGTCCTCAAAGTTGATGTGTTAGAAGCAGGAAAAATAGGCAAGCGTAAGGATTTGAGCGAGTTTGACAAGGGCCAAATTGTGACGGCTAGACGACTGGGTCAGAGCATCTCCAAAACTGCAGCTCTTGTGGGGTGTTCCCGGTCTGCAGTGGTCAGTATCTATCAAAAGTGCTCCAAGGAAGGAACAGTGGTGAACCGGCGACAGGGTCATGGGCGGCCAAGGCTCATTGATGCACGTGGGGGGCGAAGGCTGGCCCGTGTGGTCCGATCAAACAGACGAGCTACTGGAGCTCAAATTGCTCAAGAAGTTAATGCTGAGAAAAAACTGAGAAATTCAGTTTTTATTTGTTTTAAAAGTGCAAATGCAAAAAATGGTCCTAAAACGGGATCATTTTCTTTATGCAAAATCAGAGACTAGGATCTGAAAAGAAGCAACATTTTGTTGCAGAACATAATACAAAGTGTGAACAACTGTTTCAGAGTGACACTTATTTAAAAATGCTAGTGACCAGTAAATAAAGATATTATTTTGTGCTAAATATTTTTTATTAAACCAAATATTTTTCACAGTAAACTGTGAATTACACCTGTTAATGAGTGTGTTCCAGATTCAGAGCAGGTTATGAGTGTCTATCAAACATCAGCCATGCTTATTCTTGTCTATTTTCTTGCTAATTTTGTCAGATTTGATCTGTGATTGAATATGCTGGACTGGAGTTTCATCAGAACCACCTTGATTATTGATTATGTATTTTATCTCTATTTTGTATTTTCAGGTACGCTTGACAGATGGCATGCATATGTTTATTCTTGATTACTTAAATGTTCTGTAAAAGATTTAGCTTACAACTGCATATTTTCCTGAATATATTTAGCAGGTATTGATTTCCTGTCATTGTCACTTTATTTCAAAGCTTATTAGCACATAATGCTCTCATTATAAAGAGGACATTAGTTCTCGACGCCGTGTAGTTCAGCATCTGAGTAAGAGTGTGTGTGATTAGACAGTTTCATGAATGTCTTTAGCCACTTTAAAGTCATTAAGATTTGCCTCTACATTAAAGCCACAGAACACACACACACACACACACACACACACACACACACACACACACACAAACACACAACACTCTTTCAC
This sequence comes from Coreius guichenoti, assembly GCA_039654105.1. Classification (NCBI taxonomy): domain Eukaryota; kingdom Metazoa; phylum Chordata; class Actinopteri; order Cypriniformes; family Gobionidae; genus Coreius; species Coreius guichenoti. The sequence continues at coordinate 1,379,786 of CM077185.1, forward strand.
ACATGCATGGGCAGCGTATGGACAGTTTGAACGCGCGCACACACACGACCGGCCGTAATTAAAGCTAGCAGAGCTCTGAAAACACAACTCAAGGTCAGCTTAATTGTACAGACAGATGCTGGTAGTCATCTCACACACACACTCATGCACACACACACACACTCATTCACAAACACACACACTCACCCTCACACACAAGCATACGCACGCACGCACACACAAGCATATGCGCACACACACATACACACACACACTCTCTCTCTCTCACACACACACACTCACACACACACACACACACACAGACGCACACACACTCACTCACTCACATACACACACACACACACAGACGCACACACTCACACACACTCACTCACTCACATACACACACACAGACGCACACACTCACACACACTCACTCACTCACGTACACAACAGTGGTGCTGATACTCACAAATTCATACACACAAATTGATGCAAAAAGTGCCCCACACACTATTAACCTTTCACCCTTCATAACGTGTGTAAAGACTGCGCTCATGACAGTTCGCTTTTAAACGTGATGACCAGCAATTTTTTATTCACTCATTAAACTGAAAAAATATCCATGTGAATGGCCAGTGTGTGTGTGCGTTTGTGTGTGCGTGTGTGTGTGTGTGTGTGTGTGTGTACAGCCATTACTGCTTAATAAGACTGAATCTCACTAGCCAAGCAGAGATTTGAGATAGTGTAACTAATGAGAAACGAGACCCCCCCCCTCTCTCTCACACACACACACACACACACACACACACACACACACACACACACACACACACACACACACACACACACACACACTCATAGTGAAACGGCTTGTCTCCTACATTACTGTAGTCCCAATGGGATTCAGAACACAGGCTGGCCAGCCCAGAACAGTAGCACTTCTCGCATCCACGGAGACGGTCTCCACGGAGATAATAGAATCCCTGTTTACAGCGGTCGCAGTTCCGTCCCTCCACATGCTCCTGAAGAGAGAGAGAGAGAGAGAGAGAGAGACTGTTGTGTGAAACTGGGCTGCATGCACTATTAAACACTGTTAAAGCAGCTCTAACCCATGGGAAGTGTGTTACTTAAACACACACGCAGGTGCGCAAACCTCCACAGTGAAGGAAAACTCATTATTCTACTATTTCATTTATTTCAATAGCTGCAGGACCTCTGTAACAGGGTTTGTGCACCATTTAGAATTATGTTAAGAATTCATAACTGCAATAAATTTAAATAAGTTGAAATAAGCTTGCCAAAATACAGCCTATACACACTACCCTTCAAAAGTTTGGGGTTGGTAAGATATGATCTTAAAGTGGACCTATTATGGCCCTAAGTCTCAGGTGTCCCCAGAATGTGTCTGTGAAGTTTCAGCTCAAAATACCCCACATATAATGTATTATACCACACAGCAAAATCCCCAGTGTTAAATTAACTCTCCTCAGAGTTTATTTGAGTCCACACTCAAGAGTGTTAAAAGTAACACTGAAGCAGTGTTAAAGTTAATAAGATAATTAAGTGATTAATTGAGTGATGATTGACCATTAATGATGAACGCCTGCTGTTAACAAGCAGAATCACTGAAGGAAAGAGTCACCATTATGGTGATCAGTGTTTGCTTTAGTTGGGCTCTCGACCTTATAGCATTAGATTTTCTCTGGCTGTAACCAAGTTATTACAGTGGGACAAGCCCAGAGAAAATGTGATCAGATGTTGTTGGTTATATTTTGACATAATCATCTAAACTCATTTAGAACCTAATCTCTGATTTAGATTTACCTTATTGATTACAGAATTAGATCTGGCATTTTCAATATAATCTATAATTTTTAAAAGTTGTTCTGAGCAAAAAGGCCTGAACTACTCTGTCATTTAGACACACAAATACATCAGCTTATGAATCTCAACAATGGTGACTATCAAAAAGCTTTTTGCAGTGCATTCTGGGTGCACCAATCAAAACTCCTCCATGGCTCCCAGCATGCATTGCAGAATTTATAAATTATGCAGCTGAATTGTCTTATTTATTTTATTCTTACTATTTGTGCTGTTTTTGTGACTTTTTAGTAGCTTGTTTTGTGATGTTCAGAGTTGATCTGTTTATCTGAACATGCTGTTTGTCACAGTTGTTGAGATTCATACACTGACTCTTGATGTGTGTGTGTGTGTCTGTGTGTGTGTCTGAAAAATAGTAGTCTCATCTGTAGAATCTCATGTTGTAACATCACAGGGCTGCTGTAATAAATAATGTAAAATGACTACATCACCCATATAATCAAAGATTGGGCTTCAGTTCATCTAGCCCACATGATGATTATGTTACTATGAAAACATAACAACACCTGAAAATATTTTTCTCTGTGCATTCTTTGCCATAACAAATGTGTTTTATAAACACACAGTTAAAACAGCCAGAGAAAAACTAATGTTATAAGGTCAAAAGCTCAAAAAAAAAAAAGCTTCCTTCAGTGATTCTGCTTGTTAACAGCAGGTGTTCATCACTAATGTTCAATCATCACTTCATGAATCACTTAATTATCTCATTAACTTTATCACTGCTTCAGTGTTACTTTTAACACTCTTGAGTGTGGACTCAAATAAACTCTGAGGAGTGTTACACTGGGGTTTTTAATGTGCATGTTGTAAATGCCCATTTTTGAGTGGAAGGAAAAACATGCTGTTTTCGTGCATGTATCTTTAAATGCAAATGAGCTGCTGCTCCCCACCCCCTTTCCAGAAGAGGGCGGAGTCTGTACAGCTCGTGCCTCAGATACTCTGCCAAAAACTAAAACATCTGTTTGGTTTTGATGATCATCTCTATCACGCTCACGTGACATTGCAGTTCTTCATCATCATGAAAGTTTATGATCTGCATGTGTTTTAAAGCCATATCAGTCTAAACTTCTGATATATGGTTTTCTGAGCGCACACACCCGAAGCACGCGCACAGAAAGCTGTGTGTCAGACGGAGCGTCCCGTGAGTATCAAACTAAGTTCTCTTTCACGTCTTATTGTGCTTAAACTGTCAGATACACACAAGGTTATGTCAAAATCACACACAGTTCACATTAACATGTCTGTGAACGTAAACAGCAGGGAAAGAAATGGCATGTGTATATTAGATCTGTGTATTAAAGTGACAGCAGTGTAATATACAGTACCTACTGCTATATCTGCTGTTAATATGAATCAAACAACAAAAGAAAAACAGAAAATCACTCACTGCTCTCGACTGAATAACTTTAGTAGCTTTAATAAGAATAATTTCTTATTCGAATGCTGCTGTTAAATGCTCTGGTGAGGAGATAAACATGGCGGACTCTGCATAGCTCACTGTGGGCGGGGTCTATGCTAATAGGGCGGAGTCTGTCAGCAGTTGTGGGTGGGGTCTATGCTAATAGAGCGGAGTCCATCAGCAGTCGTGGGCGGGGTCTATGCTAATAGGGTGGAGTCCGTCAGCAGTCGTGGGCGGAGTCTATGCTAATAGAGCGGAGTCCGTCAGCAGTCGTGGGTGGGGTCTATGCTAATATGATGGAGTCTGTCAGCAGTCGTGGGCAGAGTCTATGCTAATAGGGCGGAGTTCATCAGCAGTCGTGGGCGGGGTTTATGCTAACAGGGCGGAGTTCATCAGCAGTCGTGGGCGGGGTTTATGCTAATAGGGCGGAGTTCATCAGCAGTCGTGGGCAGAGTCTATGCTAATAGGGCGGAGTTCATCAGCAGTCGTGGGCGTGGTCTATGCTAACAGGGCGGAGTTCATCAGCAGTCGTGGGCGGGGTTTATGCTAATAGGGCGGAGTTCATCAGCAGTCGTGGGCGGGGTTTATGCTAATAGGGCGGAGTTCATCAGCTGGGGCTAAGCATATGTGACGTCACACTGCTAGAATCTACAAACAGCTTGTTCTGAGACACTGCTTATGATTTATGGGGATTAAAAAAAGAGGAGTGGGATTTGTATCATTTTAAGGTGGTTGCATACACACACTGGCGACACACATTTATGTTCAAACAGCATGTAAACATAAATTTTGCGTAATAGGTCCCCTTTAAAGGGTATCAGTTCTGAAAGCCACTTAACACTGCTGTGAGAATCCAACACTAACTTTTCTGACCGTGTGACAAACTTTCCCGTCGCCAGACTGTTTTCTGACACTTTCATTTATTTCTGTATATTACAGCTACTAGCAAGTTTGGCATCGGACTGCAGCACCTGGAGCGCGTCCATCCCGTCTGTGGGTGTAATTTACTGATGTTCCTTAATGTTCCATTCACACTGGCACTCTGCCTGAGCCGAGCCATTACTGAACAGAGCCGAACGCTTGCCTCTATAATCTGACCATCACTGCCTCTTCATGAGGGTGACGCCAAACACACTTCACCTCCACTCACTCTTCATCTGTTCATCTATCCATCCGGAGTGGTGAGAGAAATCCTGTGAAACCCTTTGCAATGATCTGTAGTCCTGCATTAAGGCTGAAGTGGGTGATTTCCCACCCATTTTAAAGCATTGCACAGTTTGTTTGCACACTGAAGACTTGAACATGAGGAAATTGATTCAGGCCGAAACAAATCCAACAGCCGATGAAAAAAAGATGCATGCTGGTTTTCAGCATAACGGCAGAGTGTAAAGCAGCTTTTAAGCTGTATTTTATTTACACAGAATAAAGATACCGTGTCTGATACTGGGCCAGATCAGAGCGGCATAGCAGCTTTCATATGAAGCGTTGCGTTCTTACACTGAGGTGGAAGAGAGACACTTTAAAATCACATTACATGTTTCTACCCAAAACTACAAAAACAATGGCTGTTGTTGCTTTCTTGGAGCTTCTGTTCTTTTCCAAAAGCATTGTTACTATGGTCGCAAATTCTATTGTTACTAACATAGTTAACAAATGTTCGCAAACAGTGTCACGATGCATTAAGAGCCAGGGGGTGAAAACTTTTTGAATTTGAAGATCAAGGTAAATTGTACTTGATTTGTCTTCCGGGAAACATGTAAGTATCTTCAGATGCTTCCGAAGGGCAGTACTAAATGAAAAAAAATTATATTTAAACAAAATAAGAAAAATGTGGACATCTTCATCCTGTGCAAAAGTTTTCACCCCCGGCTCTGAATGCGTCGTGTTTTCTTCTGGAGCGTCAGTGAATGTTTTTTTTTAATAGTTGTGTTTGAGTCGCTCAATCGTCCTCAGATCTCAGAATCACACAGTCACTGATGGAAAGGGTTCAAATATGCAGAAGATGCTGGAAAACTGAAGAATTTGAGGATTTTTCTGAAGAACGTTGGGAAGTTTAACTGATCAGGACAAACAAGAGACTCAAGAACAACCATCACAAAACACACACAGCCGTGGATCATCAGGGATCGACACACACACACACACACACACACACACGCTCACACACACACTCACACACACACACAGCCGTGGATCATCAGGGAATGACACACAGGATTAAGAATCAAGGATTCATACACTTTTGAACGAGTCATTTTTATAAATTCAGCTGTTTTTTGCCTTGTGGACTATATGTAAACATCTTTTATGTAAAATATCTTATTCAGGACAGTACTAAATAAAAAATAACATGCATTTTGTATGATCTCTCTTATTTTGTTAAAATTATTCACATTTTTACAGATTCTGCAAGGGGTGTGTAAACTTTTGAGCAAGACTGTATATATATACTGTATATATATAACATCCAACTCAATGGCTGTATCTGAAATCGCCCCCTATACCCTTAAATAGGGCACTATATGAGGGGACAGTCATTGGTAGTGGTGTCCGAAACCACAGTGGACGTTATCGAGTGCACTTATTCAATCCCACAATGCACCGCAATTGTAAAACGAGTGTACAACTGATCTACACTCAATGGCTAGAGAATACCCATAATGCACTGTGAGGGTCATGTCGAATAAATTTCCGTGTCTGACCAGAAGATGGCGCTGCAGCTGAATCATCCATCCATCCATTTTCCAAATCGCTGGTCCAAGCGTAATATCATACAGGTATAAATTCCATTTTAATTGATTATTAAATTGTTCTATGCAAAAGCGGCAGCCCTTCTGGCACTCTCACTTCTTCTCATTCACTCCTTCAAGTGGACTATATTAGTGGAGTAATGTAGGGAATAGTGAATGAGGGTATAGCGGGCGATTTCGAACACAGCCAATCACTTCCATTTATCAATCTTATGCACTTTATTCACTCATGGTGTTCATTCAATAGTTGTTAGTTCCTCTTGTCTATCTTTTTGTTAATAAAACCCCTTTTACTACACTTATGTCGATAATACAGTAAAAAGCTCTACAAGTTAACGATATCTCACCAATCCTTCAGATTGGTCAGATGACAAACATCCACCAATTTAAGTATTTATAATTGAGTGGACTAACCTCTTGGGTTTTTCCCATATTGTTAAATCTTCGCTTTAGCTGGTTCCCCGTAACTTGAGAAGGAATCATCTGATGCTCTCAGCTTAAGTGAGGTGACTGAAACTCTCAACACCGTACAGAGATCACACATGCAATTGAGACTACTTTGGAAAAGCTGAATTACTGGGTTTCAGGGTTCCTACACATTTTCCATTTGCAATCATCTGTAAATATTTTTATTTTCTCAGGGTTTTTTCATTGATTTTCTCAAAGTGACAACATACAGAGTCCCTAAAAAAATATACAGACTATTGCTTGCACGCAAGAAACTTTTTCGTGCCCATGAGAAACTATTCACATGCGCACAGGATTTTAATTTTGTATATACTATAACCCATTTCCTTTGTGCATTACTGCTATCTTTCTATGAAGAAAATGAGAGCATGGATGCACATGAATTAATAGATATATATTTGCTCAAATTTGGCATTCCTTAGGGTAGTAACTCTAATATCAAGTCCTAATGTCCATTTTAACGCATCCTCTGTGGTGGCGGAGAAACCATGACATGAAATGGGCTGATGGCACAATACGGCTGTTTGCATTGTCCTATTTGCCAAGTTCAAGGGTTTATAAAAAAAGACTGATACTGTAAAAAAAGTGTTCAAAATTTGGCTTTCCTTATGGTAGTAACTCTAATGTCAAAGCTTAATGTCCAATTTAACGCATCCTCTTTGGTGGCGTAGAAACCATGACATGAAATGGGCTGATGGCACAATACGGCTGCGTACATTGTCCTATTTGCCAAGTTCAAGGGTCTATAAAAAAGACTGGTACTGTAAAAAAGTGTTCAAAATTTGACTTTCATTAGGGCAGTTTGTCATATTTCAAGGCCTAATGTCTAATTTAACACATCCTCTGTGGCGGCGGAGAAACCATGACATGAAATGGGCTGATGGCACAATACGGCTGCGTACATTGTCCTATTTTCCAAGGTCAAGGGTCTATAAAAAGAATGGTACTGTAAAAAAAAGTGTTCAAAATTTGGCTTTTGTTAGGGCAGTTTGTCATATTTCAAGGCTATAGGTTTGCTTTAACACATCCTCTGTGGTGGCCACCAAACCACACGGCAAAATGGGTGGCTCAGTGTGTATTGTCCTATGTGCTAAGTTTAACAGTTTATCGTGCACATGAAGTCTGTATATTTTCTTTTATAGAAAACTAAATAGGGGCAATAGTCTGGAAATACAAATATTTTTTCCATACACTGCTTTCTTTTTTCCATACTTTTCCAAACGGCGTAGGAACCCTGGGGTCTACTACATGTTTTATTGCAAAGGATTCACTCCTGTACTCTGCTGTTGGAAAACAGATCATTTTAAAATCCCATGATGACTCCCTGACTAGAAATCAATCATTAGGGGTCCTCAGGACAGGAAGAAGAGAGTATAGAGGAGAGTGCAGCTCTACAGTCTTATTTACTCTCCACAGCTGTGTTTTTCTCACTGAATGACTGGACTCTGGAAATCTACCACCAACGCTTTTGTCCTGTAGATGTTCAGCTGAAAGTCCCAGGGTAACAAAAGTCTCGAACACCCTGTGGGTAGTTTTGTCAGGCCTCCAGACAGTGTGGATCTTCTTTAGCTTTAACCTGAAGCCCCATGTATAACATTGTCTTCCTGCAGAAGCTCTTTAAGCCAGATCACTGAAGGGCTGCTTCTCGAAATATGTTCTTCTAACCCCTTTTCCAAGTTCCAACTTCATTATTTCTTGATAAACTCCTCACTGTAGTGTTTTTTTCATCTCTCAAATTTAAATTAAGACCAGATATAAAGACCTCTTCATCCTTTAGATCCTCCACAGTGGCCTTTTTTTGAAGCACATTATCCATTTCAGGAACTTTTTGTTGTTTTCCGTCATACAGTCCTTTAGTGTCCTGTGTCTCTCCTAGGTTTGCAAAGGGGCTGAAAATTTCCGGTAAATTTCCAGAAACTTTACAAAAGTTTCAGAAAACCTCCCCAAAATCCTGGAAAGTTTCTGTAAACTTTGCAACCCTATAGTCTCTCCATCCTCTGTGTCTATCTGTCTCCTCCAAGACATTCTGCAAAATGTCCTTTACCAACCGTTTCCTCTCTGTCCTGTTTGAACCGCTGAATGATCGGTTTAATATGCAGGAATATGGCTTACCTGAACGACCCAGAGATCACAAAGCCAACAGAGTTTTTGTGTTCATCTTAGAATATCGGGAAGAAGAGAATGTCTATATCTGTTTTCATTTCTATTTATTGAGATGATGTCACCACATGCTTTTGTGAGATTCCTTGTAACCTGAATGATGATCTTTCTGATTCAGTGCCCTCTTGGTTTTCTTGTTCAGCAGTTTGTAGAAAGTTAATGGTGCCTTAAATTATTGGCGATCCCAGCAATATTTCCATACATGTGAGAAATTGTGAACCCAACAAAGTGACTAAGAGGGGCCTATCAGGCCACATCCAAAATGTTGTCATTCAACTACATTTACCTGATTAAAGTCTAGAGATTTGGTAATGAAATGCATTGGTTGACGTTAAGTTTGCTAATGCCACCATACAGCGCCGTACACACAGAGGAAAGTGCCCCATTATGCTATTTTAAAGGCTCTCCCACAATCTCCCACAATATGTTTACATGCATTTAAGGTCAAAGCACTTTAATTTTCTCATAATATACACTGCAGCATCAGCTCTTTTCACCGGCATGGCCATATGCACGTTCACAAGAGAGTTGAGTTTGAGATTTTGTAATAAATAAAATTCTTCATGCCTTCAGAAGGCATTTATTAACCCACTGGAGCCGTATGGATTTCTTTTATGATGGATGGATGCACTTTTTGGAGTTACACAAACTTGGACACTATTCAGTGCCATTACAAAGAGTGGGAAGAGCCTGGATATTTTTTAATATAACTCTGATTGTGTTTGGCTGAAAGAAGAAAGTCATATACACCTATAATGGTAAATTATGGGATAATTTTCATTTATGGGTGAACTATCCCTTTAAGAGTCAACACACAGCTAAACAACTGTGTGTGAATGCTCTCACTAAAGGAACTATGACAGCATTTATGCCCCGAACACTGGCCTTGATAGCAATATGTCCTGGGTTGCACCATCTGTCGTTCACAAAAACTGCTAGTTCATCACCATTTTCTTACCGCTCTCGCTTTCATGCACAATTTGAAACCCATTCACTGCAGTTGGGAGTATCAGCTCCCAGCCAAGCGCCAGCGAGACACATGAGATTATATTGTTTGTATTATCCATGGCCAATGGTCTGTGCCGAGAGCTTGTCCATTTACTGCGCTTTGACCATAATGGTTGTAGGCCAGGTCTGATTTCTTGCAATCGTTTTGTAGCTCGGCAGTGGCAACTCTGCAAATCCTCTGGAGGACGCTGGACCATAGGATGTACGAGGATCACCAGGCAACAAGACTAACAATACTGCAATATTACAGTACTAGTTTATATATAAATATTTTCTTCCTCAGTATTTTTGTCTTGTTTTCCAGAACAAATATCTAAACATCCTTAAATCAAGATACATTTACTTGAGAAGCAAAATTACATGTTTTTGGGAAAATTTGTCAAAAATACATGACTTTTTGCTTTCGGCCAGTGGGAACTTGTTTTCCATTTAGATTATGATTATTTTTCTGATATCATTGGCAGATATTTTTCTTGTTTTAAGCCACTTGTTTTTTCTTTTTCAAGTCACTTAATTTTGATACATATGGAAGAGGATTAGGGCCAAGAAATAATAAAAAAATAAAACTATCTCGAGATTAAAGTCATTATAATGCAAGATTAAACTTGTTAAATTTCGAGTAGAGAAAAAAAAGTTAAAATACTTTGAGAATAAAATCATAAAATTGAGAATAAAGTCATTGTGTTTCGAGAAAAAAACTCGTTAAATTTGGAAAATTCTCAATTTTATGTTTATTCGCAACATTTTATTTCGACAACGTAACTTTTTTCTCGAAATACGACTTTATTCTCAAAAGTTTATTCTCTACATTTTATTTCAAGTTTTCTCGAAATGTAATGATTTTATTCTCAACATTGTATTTCGACTTTTTTTCTCTAAATTTAAGAGTTTAATCACGCATTATAATGACTTTATTCTCGAGATTGTTTGATTTTTTTATTATTGCTCGGCCCTAATCCTCTTCCGTATACATTTTTCAGAAAATAAGACTGAATATTTTAATTTAGCTTCTCGACTACATGTATCTTGCTTCACAAATGTTTAGATAGTTGTAAAGGAAAACAAGACAAAAATACTGAGTAAGAAAATGATTTTTGCAGTGTAAAAGTGTTTCCTAAATGAATACATTTAAATATTTAGCTACAATGTAACTTGTCTTCCTCTGTGACGTTCTCCCTTGTGACTCTCACCAGTTCCTTGTTCTTCTGAGTATTTGTTTTAATGAGCTTATGATCATCTATCAAAGGTTTTATGCTCATCATATCTAAACAACACAACCCCAACCTACACTCCCGAGGAATCACACTGACCTCCATGAAACCGCTTCTCAAAAAATAAAAAATCTAATCAATACATTTTGTAAGGCAAATTTTGTATACTGTAAAAAGTGTTTTAGTTCATTTAAAATGACCGAAGGAATCAGAGGAATACAATTCAAGATCACATAATTCAAAAGATATGAGATAACTTTTTGCAAATTTGAACTTTTGACCACATGGGCTGCCACAGACTCTGAGCTGAAGCAGAAGAAAACTAACAAATATAATAAGTGCACAAGTATCTATTCTAAGATAACAGCAATTAATCATTTATTCATAAACCTTTTTTCAGCTTCTATTTCAATACATATATTCCCATGATCTAAAATGACTCGTACTGTAGTGTCCGGTCATACAGTATGTTGTAGTATTATTGTAGCACTGCGTGACGATGGCTGTGTAACCGGAGTGAGGCCAGTGGTAATGCAGTAACGTGTCATACCTTACACACACAGGGCGGCTGGCAGGGATCCTGGTTGACGCTGCCCTCACTGCTGCAGTCGCACCGCTCACACACAGGGAATCCTGTGTATCCGAACGCACACCTGTCACACTTCTCACCTGTGTAGCCCTGCTTACAGATGCAAGAGCCCACAGCCAAATCTGCCACAGACGAGAGAAAACAGCATTACTGCAACAGCTCCCGCTCAACACACACGCACACACACACACACACACATGTCTGGTTCACTATCTTTGTGGGGACTCTCCATAGACGTGATGGTTTTTATACTGTACAAACTGTATATTTTCTCCCCTTACACTAACACTACCCCTAAACCTACACATCACACACACACACACAAACACACACACACACACACACAAACACTAACCCTACCCCTAAACCTACCCATCACACACACACACACAGACACACACACACAGACACACACACACACACACACACACACACACACACACACACACACACACAAACACAAACACTAACCCTAAACCTACCCATCACACACACACACACACACACACACACACACACACACACAAGCACACACAAACACTAACCCTAACCCTAAACCTACCCATCACACACACACACACACACACAAACACTAACCCTAAACCTACCCATCACACACACACACACACACACACACACACACACACTACCCCTACCCCTAAACCTACACATCACACACACACACACACACACTACCCCTACCCTTAAACCTACCCACCACACACACACACACAAACACACACTACCCCTACCCCTAAACCTACCCATCACACACACACACACACACACACACACACACGCACACACACACTAACCCTACACCTAAACCTACCCATCACACACACACACACAAACACTAACCCTACCCCTAAACCTACCCATCACACACACACACAGACACTACCCCTAAACCTACTCATCACACACACACAAACACTAACCCTACCCCTAAACCTACCCATCACACACACACACACACTACCCCTACCCCTAAACCTACCCATCACACACACACACAAACACACACTACCCCTACCCCTAAACCTAGCCATCACACACACACACACACACACACACACACACACAGCTCATTAACCCAAACGCACAAAACCAAATCAGAAAGGGTAGTTACACTAGTTATCTTATGAGTCTTTTTAAGTAGTTTTAGGTTTTTCCGTCAATACTATGTAAAAAAAGCATGAAAACAGAAACAGAATGGAAAATAAAGCATGTTATAAAACACTGCCATTTTTTGGCCAGATTTACTTTACTTTTTTTTCCAGGCTAGCTTATACGTGATTATTCTGTTTTTTTTTTTTACATATGTCTTTTAAATTTGTTTTGATGTATGTTTTTTCCCCTATTTCAATGTATTTTGTTTCTCAGCAAAAGCGAAACTTGCAGTTGCACAAACTTTGTGAGTTTATTTAATACTTTGTTGGGAAAAAAAACCTTTAAATGGTGTGTTTCTCTTGGCTCCTACTACAGGCTTTCCAACAAAACCAGCGATCATTATTTAGACCCCATTTACACCTGTATTCACTGCTGACAACCTGTGATCAGATCAGCAGAGACACTGAAGGGGTGTAAACAGAGCTGCTGATGTACCTGCGCTGGCCTGACTCTCATCTTGAACACATCTGGAGTGAAGTGAACCTCTCAGGTCACATGAGCAGGGTCTGCAGGGCCAGTGCTCGTCTGGACTCACCTGTGGAAATATGACAACAAACACCATTCACTGAGCCTTCAAAATGATGTTGAGCCATGGCAACTTGAGTTTAGTCTAATGTAAGGCCCCATTCAAAGGGAGATATGGGACATTCAGACTATCTGAGTTGAATGCAAGAAGGCGCAAGTCTTTGAAAGTCCTGTGTGTTTGAATAGTTCAACACAGAACTGTACGAAAATTATCTAAAAGTACGTTGCTAGGACGCCAAAGACAATATTAGACACACTTTTTCAACCCATGTTTGGGTCAAATATGGACAAACTCAACCGTTGGGTTTATACAAACTTAAACCAATGGTTGGGTTTGTCCATATTTAACCCAAACATGGGTTGAAACAACCCAGCATTTTTTATGTGTAGGAATAAAAAATGTCCTCCATAGTGTTGGAAAGCTTGACATAGTTAAATGCACAAATTAAAGAGGTGGGGCTTACCAAATGCTCAACTTCACCTTTTCCCCCCTATGAAAAAGTTGCTTTTAGAAGTAGTACATGCACAATGAGGACCAAGCAAAACTCACCCCACTCGGTCTGTAGTATCCGTCTACACATGATTGACAGTTGATTCCTCCAGTGTTGTCAGAGCAACCAAGGCAGACTCCGCCCCCCTCATACACTCCATTAATATTCAAACTCAGCTTAGCGTCCGCCACAGTCTGGTTGTAATAGCATTCCTCTGATTTACCATGACAGTTACACTCTGGCAAATAAACACATCACACAATAATCCAACATCAGAAAAGCAGTGCAGTTTAACAACCAGCTCCTCCTAACACATGAGTATACAGACACATGAGGAAGCCCAGACAGCAAATAGCGTCGGCCCAGATCCGGCCCACATCTGGTACGCATGGAATCCCAGCTAAAAATTTTACGTTCTCAGAACATCCTCAGAATGTCCCCGCTGGTGTCAAGGACGTCACCTAGTAACATTCCCAAAACCATTCTGAGACGGTCATTATGTGGAGTTCTTTAAAGGGTTGGGGGACGTTATTTGGTGGACCTTCATGAAATATTCAGGACATTCTTGGAACGTTTAGGGGACCATATTTTATTTGGAAATTTGATGTTCCCAGAATGTTCTCAGAACGTCCCCACTGGTGTCAAGGGCGTCGCCTGGTAACGTTCCTAGAATATTCCGAGATGGTCATGATGTGGAGTTCTTTAAAGGGTTGGGGGACGTTATTTGGCGGACCTTCATGGAATATTCAGGACATTCTTGGAACATTTAGGGGACCATATTTTATTTGGAAATTTGATGTTCCCAGAATGTTCTCAGAACGTCCCCACTGGTGTCAAGGGCGTCGCCTGGTAACGTTGCCAGAATATTCCGAGATGGTCATGATGTGGAGTTCTTTAAAGGGTTGGGGGACGTTATTTGGTGGACCTTCATGAAATATTCAGGACATTCTTGGAACGTTTAGGGGACCATATTTTATTTGGAAATTTGATGTTCCCAGAATGTTCTCAGAACGTCCCCACTGGTGTCAAGGGCGTCGCCTGGTAACGTTCCCAGAATATTCCGAGATGGTCATGATGTGGAGTTCTTTAAAGGGTTGGGGGACGTTATTTGGCGGACCTTCATGGAATATTCAGGACATTCTTGGAACATTTAGGGGACCATATTTTATTTGGAAATTTGATGTTCCCAGAATGTTCTCAGAACGTCCCCACTGGTGTCAAGGGCGTCGCCTGGTAACGTTGCCAGAATATTCCGAGATGGTCATGATGTGGAGTTCTTTAAAGGGTTGGGGGACGTTATTTGGCGAACCTTCATGGAACATTCAGGACATTCTTGGAACGTTTAGGGGACCATATTTTATTTGGAAATTTGATGTTCCCAGAACGTTCTGAGATGGTCATGATGTGGAGTTCTTTAAAGGGTTGGGGGACGTTATTTGGCGGACCTTCACGGAACATTCAGGATGTTTTTCAAACATTTAGGAGACCATGTTTTACTTGGAAATTTTACGTTCCCAGAATGTTCTCAGAACGTCCCCACTGGTGCCAAGGGCATTGCCTGGTAACATTCCCAGAACGTTCAGAGGCGGTCACGATGTGGAGTTCTTTAAAGGGTTGGGGGACGTTATTTGGCGGACCTTCAGGAAACATTCAGGACGTTCTGGGAATGTTTAGGGGACCATTACTATAGGACGTTCCCTCTAGGTCTCTACACTACATTCCCATAACAACTGCAGGACCTTTAGGGGACCAACCTAGAATGTTATTTTTTGGTCCTATTTAGGTCCTTCCATCACGTTTACTCAATGTTTTCAGAACATATTTGTGTGAATCTATGAACATGAATCAGAACATGATGTGAATCAATGTACACTGGGCTGCTTTGCAAATGAGGGTCAGTAAAATGCAGGATTTGCACAAAAGCTGCTTCTCAAAGATCGATCAATACCAACTCTAATTTGTGATCCAACTTCATATCCAGAACACATAAGTACTGAACTTTAATGTGTGTGTTTGCAAATCGCCTTTCTAAATGTGCTAATGTGGCTAAAGTTACCATTGTCTCTTACTGTACTCACAGAGACCAGAGCTTGTTATTTTTAGCCAAATGTCCTCTTTGTGACGTTGCTGTGTGACCATAAAATAACCAAAATGGAACGTCCCCCTAAAGTCATATCAGGAATTTTGAACTGCAGCACTTTCATAACCAAAAGAGGACGCTTTATGAACGTCCCTAATGTTCTGTAAAGGTTCAGGATTTTCGTCACCTTTAGAGAACTTTTAGGGAAGTATGTCGCGAGAACGTCCCCTCCTATGTGGGATCCACATGTACCAGATGTGGCCCGAATCTGGGCCGTCACTACGTCGCTGTCTGGGAGAGTTGATCTGAATGTTGGCACCATGTGTGCTAATAATCAGACCAACAGCACCACTGCAGGAATAACAAATGAGAAGCTAATACAGAGTAACATTTCCACCACAATATCAAGTTATTTTGCTTAAATTGACGTTTACTCATTTAGCAGACACATCTATGCAAAGCGACTTCCAGTCAAGGTGTTTCCTGAGGATGCTGTTCATTGTATTAATCACTGGGATTGATCTCATAATGGCAGGATACCATTAAATGAAATTGCTCAATATAATAAAAAAATGTGTTAATGAAAGGTTGTGTACTGAAGTAATCACAGACATGCTGATAAATCAGGTCAATGGACAACAAAAGCATCGAGAAGTGTGTGAAACTACTTTCTTACACCATAAATTCAGAATCTGTCATTTCTAGTCCAAAAGAGATGTCCAAAACCAAGAGATGTTAAAACTAGCAGCAGCTTCTGAGAAGTTACTGGAGTAACAAGAAGATCGAGTGATATATTAAATAATCAAGTTAATATTGAATAACTTACATATTAGACAAAATATTGCTGGTTACTTTGTCCATTTTAAAGAATGGTTTCACACACAGACACACTGACAACAGCGCCGTTTTGTTCTTGAATGTTTTAACAATTTGGTTGAGTGAATAATACAATGACTTGTTCATAAAAACAATCACTGTGTCTCTTGAAAAGACCAAAAACTGTTGTGCAATTTTACAAACCCGATTCCAAAAAAGTTGGGACACTGTACAAATTGTGAATAAAAAAGGAATGCAATAATTTACAAATCTCATAAACTTATATTTTATTCACAATAGAATATAGATAACATATCAAATGTTGAAAGTGAGACATTTTGAAATGTCATGCCAAATATTGGCTCATTTTGGATTTCATGAGAGCTACACATTCCAAAAAAGTTAGGACAGGTAGCAATAAGAGGCCGGAAAAGTTAAATGTACATATAAGGAACAGCTGGAGGACCAATTTGCAACTTATTAGGTCAATTGGCAACATGATTGGGTATAAAAAGAGCCTCTCAGAGTGGCAGTGTCTCTCAGAAGTCAAGATGGGCAGAGGATCACCAATTCCCCCAATGCTGCGGCGAAAAATAGTGGAGCAATATCAGAAAGGAGTTTCTCAGAGAAAAATTGCAAAGAGTTTGAAGTTATCATCATCTACAGTGCATAATATCATCCAAAGATTCAGAGAATCTGGAACAATCTCTGTGCGTAAGGGTCAAGGCCGGAAAGCCATACTGGATGCCCGTGATCTTCGGGCCCTTAGACGGCACTGCATCACATACAGGAATGCTACTGTAATGGAAATCACAACATGGGCTCAGGAATACTTCCAGAAAACATTGTCGGGGAACACAATCCACCGTGCCATTCGCCGTTGCCGGCTAAAACTCTATAGGTCAAAAAAGAAGCCATATCTAAACATGATCCAGAAGCGCAGGCGTTTTCTCTGGGCCAAGGCTCATTTAAAATGGACTGTGGCAAAGTGGAAAACTGTTCTGTGGTCAGACGAATCAAGATTTGAAGTTCTTTTTGGAAAACTGGGATGCCATGTCATCCGGACTAAAGAGGACAAGGACAACCCAAGTTGTTATCAGCGCTCAGTTCAGAAGCCTGCATCTCTGATGGTATGGGGTTGCATGAGTGCGTGTGGCATGGGCAGCTTACACATCTGGAAAGGCACCATCAATGCTGAAAGGTATATCCAAGTTCTAGAACAACATATGCTCCCATCCAGACGTCGTCTCTTTCAGGGAAGACCTTGCATTTTCCAACATGACAATGCCAGACCACATACTGCATCAATTACAACATCATGGCTGTGTAGAAGAAGGATCCGGGTACTGAAATGGCCAGCCTGCAGTCCAGATCTTTCACCCATAGAAAACATTTGGCGCATCATAAAGAGGAAGATGCGACAAAGAAGACCTAAGACAGTTGAGCAACTAGAAGCCTGTATTAGACAAGAATGGGACAACATTCCTATTCCTAAACTTGAGCAACTTGTCTCCTCAGTCCCCAGACGTTTGCAGACTGTTATAAAAAGAAGAGGGGATGCCACACAGTGGTAAACATGGCCTTGTCCCAACTTTTTTGAGATGTGTTGATGCCATGAAATTTAAAATCAACTTATTTTTCCGTTAAAATGATACATTTTCTAAGTTTAAACATTTGATATGTCATCTATGTTGTATTCTGAATAAAATATTGAAATTTGAAACTTCCACATCATTGCATTCTGTTTTTATTCACAATCTGTACAGTGTCCCAACTTTTTTGGAATCGGGTTTGTAATTATTATGCATTAACTTTTGCATAGTGTGACTATAATGTGAATATAGTCACTCAGATCCAATATAACATGAACTGAGGTTCCTAATGTTTATAGGACACACCTAAAATAAGACAAAAATGATCAGCATGCTCAGTTGTGCGGGACATTGTTGAGGCATCTTACTTTCACAGACGTGGCGCGTGAGGAAGGTTCCCGCCATCCAGGGTTTCTGGTTGTAACCAGGGCAACAGCGGTCACAGCTCTCCCCACAAGTGTTGTGTTCACACTCACAGCTGAATTTCTGACATGGAAACCAAACAGTCACTCAAACCAACTGTGTGCCATTCAGAACTGATTTGAGAAGACTTACACAGCATATTTCCAAAAACAAATGATCAGTGTTTAAAATGACACCTACAGAAGCATGTATTTAATCTATATTTGTCAAACTTGATGACGATAGTGAAGTTAGTGGTAGACAATTATGATGACACACAGGCGCCACAAAATACAGCATTATGATCACATCAGGCACAAATGCAACTATGTTATTGAATTTTTGTGAGTGCATGCTTCATAAAGGCCAAAAGTGGTTAGTCTCTAATTAGCATCTTAATAATAAAACTCAAGCAATAAACCTCATTAAAAGTGCACACAGGATAATGATTCTTTAGCTTTAGATGACAAACCTTGGTGTATGTGTTGAGAGGGCAGGCCTTAGCGTGACCATAACAGATGCACATGCCTCCTACTGATATATCCTTAATGGAGTAGTAATACTGAAAAACAAAAGCATTACGCAAAGAAAAAATTACTGCATATCAGAGCTATTTATGCCAAAGATCATGTTCCATGAAGATATTTTGTAAATTTCCTACTGTAAATATATCAAAAATGTATTATTAGTAGTAATATGCATTGCTAAGGACTTCATTTGGACAACTTTAAAGGAGATTTTCTCAATATTTAGATTTTTTTGCACCCTCAGATTCCAGATTTAGACAAATATTGTCCTAACAAACCATACATCAATGAAAAGCTTATTTATTCAGACTCCATGTGATGTATAAATCTCAATTTCAAAAAATTGACCCTTATGACTGGTTTTGTGGTCCAGGGTCACATATGACGTGTTTGCAAAGGGGCTGAAAATTTCCAAAAGTTTCCAAAAAAATTCCAAAAAAAAAATCCTGGAAAGTCTCAAAAATTCGGGAAATTTTCTGGAAACTTTGCAACCCTAGTCTGGACTGAGTAG
>CM077185.1:1404350-1454350 GCA_039654105.1 Coreius guichenoti
GTTCGAAATGTAGCTCAAGGAAGTGATGCGTGTGTGTGTGTGTGCAGTACTGGCGTGTGCAGTACTGGGCTGTTTTTCTTGGGTTAATGATGTGTGCTAATTAGTGCTGTGTGAGTTTATGATGTCTGTTTTTAAAGAAGATAGGGCAATATTTGAGTCCAGGCTTGATCTCCCCACCCACCTCCCTCATTAGTATGGTACACACACACACACACACACACACATGCAATATAGTTCAATGTAGTCCTATGATCTGACAGCTGTTAATCTGACTTTCAGAAAACACACACACTCACACACACACACATTAAAACTGCTACTGTAGGAGAACTTCCATCTCATCCATCATGCCTGTGTGGGTGTTCATGTCAGCCTGCTATTAGCTGTTGGACGGGCTGTGTGGGGAAGTTAGCAGCTGTATTAATGCAAACATGCATAATTCTACAGGTTTTTGGTTTGTATGTAAATTTGCTCTGTGTAAATGAGTGTGTTATTGTGTGGGCTCTGAATGAGAGGGGCACTGCAGTATTTGTACTGCAGTTTGTGTTTCCGGAGTTCTGCAAGTGTGTGTGTTTGTTCCCGGTCATGAGTGGAAACCACAGGCGGTGAGTGAAACTGCATCAAATGTGTGTGTTTTGTTGGCAATCGGCGCGTAAGTGCATATAATGTGAACAACACCAATGTATTATGAATCGAGAGTTATCCAGGGACAATGCCATGATGTATTGTGTGTGTGTGTGTGTGTGTGTGTGTGTGTGTGTGTGTGTGTAGCAAGCTCGGCTGTTTTTGGAAAGAATCGGTACAGTGTATCTGTCTTTTATAAATATGATAAAACTAAAGACTCTTCTGAGATTTTATGTCCAGTTATTTATTCGGTAAGTAGTCAGATACTAAACGGGATAATGTACGGTCAAATTACCCATGTGAGGACACCCAGACAGCAACATAGTGTCAGCCCAGATCCGGCCCACATCTGGTACGTGTTGAATCCACATATACCAGATGTCGCCTGCATCTGGGCCGACACTATGGTGCTGTCTGGGTAGCCATTTATAACACGAGGTCAGAAAAGGTTCTGTTTGGGTGCAGGATTGTGTGTTATTGTTTTAGTTATTTTGAAGTTTTCTCTTTCTGTCTAGTTTAGCTGTTTGTTTTTTGCTCATCATTATGGTACTACATGTGTATATAAACGGGAATGGAAATCTGAATTATGAAACCTTGATTAACATAATAATGAATTTAAAGAAAAAAAAGTTAAAATGATGATATGACCCCTTCAGAAGTCAATCCTGGCATTAAAACCTTCTCATTAGGCTACTTAATTCTGTTGACCCATGAGTCCAGGTGTTTCTCACCTCGCCGTTCTCCAGAGGATGGATTTTCGAGTAGAAGGAGGTACAGATGACCTCATCATCATGTGTGTAGGACGGCGGGCCTGTTCTGGGGGTGATGTTGAAGCGCGTGAAGCACTCCGTATCTGTTATAGCGTAATACTGCCACGGCGTGAATGTTTCACCGTCCAGAGAACGTTCCAGAATCCAGTTTCCAGGCCGAGGCGAGTTTGCAGCCTTCAGGATCACATAAGCGATCTGGAAGATCTGTGTGAGAAGAGAACATTAATATTTTCGCAAACATATACTTAAATATACATACAAACTCTTCAAATAGGCCTGACAGAATCTGTAAAATCTTTAGAATCTTCCTCTAAAATATGTAGCAGCAAAACTGTTTTCAAAATAGATAATAATCAGAAATGTTTCTGAAATATTTTTAATAATTACCGTCAAACACAAAACACCATTACACAAGCATAAATATGATATGTGATAAAGCTGGCAGCAGACTCTCATAATGGATGAACTTCTAACAGGAGAACAGAAATGAAAGGGAATATCTGAGAAAAGCAGAAAAGTAAAACTTGATTCCTATGATTCCACAGTCTTTTATTCAGCAGCAAAAGACTCGAGGCACACGTGCGCACACACACACACACACACACACACACACACACACTGAATGAGGACGGTGTGACACGTTAAACACAGTCACTGACAGGTTCTCGGCGGCCTTCAGAAAGCTTCGGGCGCAGTGACATTCCAGCTTACCTGAAGAGCTGACCTGAATAAAAAGAAAACATGAGAAACGGGGGAAACAGAAGCTAGGCTGAAGTCTCTATTCATTTCTGTTACCTTTTTAGCTAACACTGCCCCATGAGAAACATACTCTTTCATCTCCAGCAGATAACAGGCTTATATTACCATCTCTCACAGCAAAGCTCTGGACGCCCGTTCTCGTGGCACAATGCTGTTTTGTGTGCTGTGTTCAGAGAGAGGTGAGGTGGGAGCGACACAAGGACGTCTTAACAGCACAATCACATCACTAAACTATGAAAGACACACGGAACTGAAAGCCACGCCAGTCACACGTGTGTACGTGTACACTTCAAATTACACACTGTAACTCAACACTCATAAACATATACACATATTCGGTGGTCAGATATGAATAATGTCCAAACTCTGTCTGACACAGTAGCCACACCTCAAACTCTCAGTCTGCTACAGTAGCCACGCCCCAAACTCTCAGTCTGCTACAGTAGCCACGCCCCAAACTCTCAGTCTGCTACAGTAGCCACGCCTCAAACTCTCAGCTGATACAGTAGCCACGCCCCAAACTCTGAGTCTGCTACAGTAGCCACACCCCAAACTCTTAGTCTGCTACAGTAGCCACACCCCAAACTCTCAGTCTGCTACAGTAGCCACGCCTCAAACTATCAGTCTGATACAGTAGCCACGCCCCCAAACTCTCAGTCTGCTAAAGTAGCCACACCTCAAACTCTCAGTCTGTTACAGTAGCCACGCCCCAAACTCTCAGTCTGTTACAGTAGCCACACCTCAAACTCTCAGTCTGTTACAGTAGCCACGCCCCAAACTCTCAGTCTGTTACAGTAGCCACGCCCCAAACTCTCAGTCTGTTACAGTAGCCACACCCCAAACTCTCAGTCTGTTACAGTAGCCACACCTCAAACTCTCAGTCTGTTACAGTAGCCACGCCCCAAACTCTCAGTCTGCTAAAGTAGCCACGCCTCAAACTCTGTCTGATACAGTAGCCACGCCCCAAACTCTCAGTCTGCTACAGTAGCCACGCCCCAAACTCTCAGTCTGCTAAAGTAGCCACGCCCCAAACTCTCAGTCTGCTACAGTAGCCACGCCACAAACTCTCAGTCTGCTAAAGTAGCCACGCCTCAAACTCTGTCTGCTACAGTAGCCATGCCTCAAACTCTCAGTCTGATACAGTAGCCACGCCCCAAACTCTCAGTCTGCTAAAGTAGCCACACCTCAAACTCTCAGTCTGTTACAGTAGCCACGCCCCAAACTCTCAGTCTGCTAAAGTAGCCACGCCTCAAACTCTGTCTGCAACAGTAGCCATGCCTCAAACTCTCAGTCTGATACAGTAGCCACGCCCCAAACTCTCAGTCTGCTAAAGTAGCCACACCTCAAACTCTCAGTCTGTTACAGTAGCCACGCCCCAAACTCTCAGTCTGCTAAAGTAGCCACGCCTCAAACTCTGTCTGCTACAGTAGCCACGCCTCAAACTCTCAGTCTGATACAGTAGCCACGCCCCAAACTCTCAGTCTGCTAAAGTAGCCACACCTCAAACTCTCAGTCTGTTACAGTAGCCACGCCCCAAACTCTCAGTCTGCTACAGTTGCCACGCCCCAAACTCTCAGTCTGCTAAAGTAGCCACGCCTCAAACTCTGTCTGCTACAGTAGCCACGCCCCAAACTCTCAGTCTGCTACAGTAGCCACGCCCCAAACTCTCAGTCTGCTAAAGTAGCCACGCCTCAAACTCTGTCTGCTACAGTAGCCACGCCTCAAACTCTCAGTCTGATACAGTAGCCACGCCCCAAACTCTCAGTCTGCTAAAGTAGCCACACCTCAAACTCTCAGTCTGTTACAGTAGCCACGCCCCAAACTCTCAGTCTGCTACAGTTGCCACGCCCCAAACTCTCAGTCTGCTAAAGTAGCCACGCCTCAAACTCTGTCTGCTACAGTAGCCACGCCCCAAACTCTCAGTCTGCTACAGTAGCCACGCCCCAAACTCTCAGTCTGCTAAAGTAGCCACGCCTCAAACTCTGTCTGCTACAGTAGCCACGCCCCAAACTCTCAGTCTGCTACAGTAGCCACGCCCCAAACTCTCAGTCTGCTAAAGTAGCCACGCCCCAAACTCTGTCTGCTACAGTTGCCACGCCCCAAACTCTCAGTCTGCTACAGTAGTCACGCCCCAAACTCTCAGTCTGCTAAAGTAGCCACACCCCAAACTCTGTCTGCTACAGTTGCCACGCCCCAAACTCTCAGTCTGATACAGTAGCCACGCCTCAAACTCTCAGCTGATACAGTAGCCACACCCCAAACTCTGAGTCTGCTACAGTAGCCACACCCCAAACTCTTAGTCTGCTACAGTAGCCACACCCCAAACTCTCAGTCTGCTACAGTAGCCATGCCTCAAACTATCAGTCTGATACAGTAGCCACGCCCCAAACTCTAAGTCTGCTAAAGTAGCCACGCCTCAAACTCTCAGTCTGTTACAGTAGCCACACCCCAAACTCTCAGTCTGCTACAGTAGCCACGCCCCAAACTCTCAGTCTGCTAAAGTAGCCACGCCTCAAACTCTGTCTGCTACAGTAGCCACGCCCCAAACTCTCAGTCTGCTACAGTAGCCACGCCCCAAACTCTCAGTCTGCTAAAGTAGCCACGCCTCAAACTCTCAGTCTGCTACAGTAGCCACGCCCCAAACTCTCAGTCTGCTAAAGTAGCCACGCCTCAAACTCTGTCTGCTACAGTAGCCATGCCTCAAACTCTCAGTCTGATACAGCAGCCACGCCCCAAATTCTCAGTCTGCTAAAGTAGCCACACCTCAAACTCTCAGTCTGTTACAGTAGCCATGCCCCAAACTCTCAGTCTGCTAAAGTAGCCACGCCCCAAACTCTGTCTGCTACAGTAGCCACGCCTCAAACTCTCAGTCTGATACAGTAGCCACGCCCCAAACTCTCAGTCTGCTACAGTTGCCACGCCCCAAACTCTCAGTCTGCTAAAGTAGCCACGCCTCAAACTCTGTCTGCTACAGTAGCCACGCCCCAAACTCTCAGTCTGCTACAGTAGCCACGCCCCAAACTCTCAGTCTGCTAAAGTAGCCACGCCTCAAACTCTGTCTGCTACAGTAGCCACGCCCCAAACTCTCAGTCTGCTACAGTAGCCACGCCCCAAACTCTCAGTCTGCTAAAGTAGCCACGCCTCAAACTCTGTCTGCTAAAGTAGCCACACCTCAAACTCTGTCTGTTACAGTAGCCACTCCCCAAACTCTCAGTCTGCTACAGTTGCCACGCCCCAAACTCTCAGTCTGCTAAAGTAGCCACGCCTCAAACTCTGTCTGCTACAGTAGCCACGCCCCAAACTCTCAGTCTGCTACAGTAGCCACGCCCCAAACTCTCAGTCTGCTAAAGTAGCCACGCCTCAAACTCTGTCTGCTACAGTTGCCACGCCCCAAACTCTCAGTCTGCTAAAGTAGCCACGCACAAAACTCTCAGTCTGATACAGTAGCCACCCCCAAAACTCTGTCTGCTACAGTAGCCACGCCCCAAACTCTCAGTCTGATACAATAGCCACACCCCAGACTCTCAGTCTGGATACAGTAGCCACGCCCAAAACTCTGTCTGCTACAGTAGGCACACCCCAAACTCTCAGTCTGATACAGTAGCCACACCCCAAACTCTGTCTGCTACAGTAGCCACGCCCCAAACTCGCAGTCTGCTACAGTAGCCACAGCCCAAACTCTCAGTCTGATACAGTAGCCACACCTCAAACTCTCAGTCTGCTACAGTAGCCACGCCCCAAACTCTCAGTCTGCTAAAGTAGCCACACCTCAAACTCTCAGTCTGTTACAGTAGCCACACCCCAAACTCTCAGTCTGCTACAGTAGCCACGCCCCAAACTCTCAGTCTGCTAAAGTAGCCACGCCTCAAACTCTGTCTGCTACAGTAGCCACGCCCCAAACTCTCAGTCTGCTACAGTAGCCACGCCCCAAACTCTCAGTCTGCTAAAGTAGCCACGCCTCAAACTCTCAGTCTGCTAAAGTAGCCACGCCTCAAACTCTGTCTGCTACAGTAGCCATGCCTCAAACTCTCAGTCTGATACAGCAGCCACGCCCCAAATTCTCAGTCTGCTAAAGTAGCCACACCTCAAACTCTCAGTCTGTTACAGTAGCCACGCCCCAAACTCTCAGTCTGCTAAAGTAGCCACACCTCAAACTCTCAGTCTGTTACAGTAGCCATGCCCCAAACTCTCAGTCTGCTAAAGTAGCCACGCCCCAAACTCTGTCTGCTACAGTAGCCACGCCTCAAACTCTCAGTCTGATACAGTAGCCACGCCCCAAACTCTCAGTCTGCTACAGTTGCCACGCCCCAAACTCTCAGTCTGCTAAAGTAGCCACGCCTCAAACTCTCAGTCTGCTAAAGTAGCCACGCCCCAAACTCTGTCTGCTACAGTAGCCACGCCTCAAACTCTCAGTCTGATACAGTAGCCACGCCCCAAACTCTCAGTCTGCTACAGTTGCCACGCCCCAAACTCTCAGTCTGCTAAAGTAGCCACGCCTCAAACTCTGTCTGCTACAGTAGCCACGCCCCAAACTCTCAGTCTGCTACAGTAGCCACGCCCCAAACTCTCAGTCTGCTAAAGTAGCCACGCCCCAAACTCTGTCTGCTACAGTAGCCACGCCCCAAACTCTCAGTCTGCTACAGTAGCCACGCCCCAAACTCTCAGTCTGCTAAAGTAGCCACGCCTCAAACTCTGTCTGCTAAAGTAGCCACACCTCAAACTCTGTCTGTTACAGTAGCCACTCCCCAAACTCTCAGTCTGCTACAGTTGCCACGCCCCAAACTCTCAGTCTGCTAAAGTAGCCACGCCTCAAACTCTGTCTGCTACAGTAGCCACGCCCCAAACTCTCAGTCTGCTACAGTAGCCACGCCACAAACTCTCAGTCTGCTAAAGTAGCCACGCCTCAAACTCTGTCTGCTACAGTAGCCATGCCTCAAACTCTCAGTCTGATACAGTAGCCACGCCCCAAACTCTCAGTCTGCTAAAGTAGCCACACCTCAAACTCTCAGTCTGTTACAGTAGCCACGCCCCAAACTCTCAGTCTGCTAAAGTAGCCACGCCTCAAACTCTGTCTGCAACAGTAGCCATGCCTCAAACTCTCAGTCTGATACAGTAGCCACGCCCCAAACTCTCAGTCTGCTAAAGTAGCCACACCTCAAACTCTCAGTCTGTTACAGTAGCCACGCCCCAAACTCTCAGTCTGCTAAAGTAGCCACGCCTCAAACTCTGTCTGCTACAGTAGCCACGCCTCAAACTCTCAGTCTGATACAGTAGCCACGCCCCAAACTCTCAGTCTGCTAAAGTAGCCACACCTCAAACTCTCAGTCTGTTACAGTAGCCACGCCCCAAACTCTCAGTCTGCTACAGTTGCCACGCCCCAAACTCTCAGTCTGCTAAAGTAGCCACGCCTCAAACTCTGTCTGCTACAGTAGCCACGCCCCAAACTCTCAGTCTGCTACAGTAGCCACGCCCCAAACTCTCAGTCTGCTAAAGTAGCCACGCCTCAAACTCTGTCTGCTACAGTAGCCACGCCTCAAACTCTCAGTCTGATACAGTAGCCACGCCCCAAACTCTCAGTCTGCTAAAGTAGCCACACCTCAAACTCTCAGTCTGTTACAGTAGCCACGCCCCAAACTCTCAGTCTGCTACAGTTGCCACGCCCCAAACTCTCAGTCTGCTAAAGTAGCCACGCCTCAAACTCTCAGTCTGCTAAAGTAGCCACGCCCCAAACTCTGTCTGCTACAGTAGCCACGCCTCAAACTCTCAGTCTGATACAGTAGCCACGCCCCAAACTCTCAGTCTGCTACAGTTGCCACGCCCCAAACTCTCAGTCTGCTAAAGTAGCCACGCCTCAAACTCTGTCTGCTACAGTAGCCACGCCCCAAACTCTCAGTCTGCTACAGTAGCCACGCCCCAAACTCTCAGTCTGCTAAAGTAGCCACGCCCCAAACTCTGTCTGCTACAGTAGCCACGCCCCAAACTCTCAGTCTGCTACAGTAGCCACGCCCCAAACTCTCAGTCTGCTAAAGTAGCCACGCCTCAAACTCTGTCTGCTAAAGTAGCCACACCTCAAACTCTGTCTGTTACAGTAGCCACTCCCCAAACTCTCAGTCTGCTACAGTTGCCACGCCCCAAACTCTCAGTCTGCTAAAGTAGCCACGCCTCAAACTCTGTCTGCTACAGTAGCCACGCCCCAAACTCTCAGTCTGCTACAGTAGCCACGCCACAAACTCTCAGTCTGCTAAAGTAGCCACGCCTCAAACTCTGTCTGCTACAGTAGCCATGCCTCAAACTCTCAGTCTGATACAGTAGCCACGCCCCAAACTCTCAGTCTGCTAAAGTAGCCACACCTCAAACTCTCAGTCTGTTACAGTAGCCACGCCCCAAACTCTCAGTCTGCTAAAGTAGCCACGCCTCAAACTCTGTCTGCAACAGTAGCCATGCCTCAAACTCTCAGTCTGATACAGTAGCCACGCCCCAAACTCTCAGTCTGCTAAAGTAGCCACACCTCAAACTCTCAGTCTGTTACAGTAGCCACGCCCCAAACTCTCAGTCTGCTAAAGTAGCCACGCCTCAAACTCTGTCTGCTACAGTAGCCACGCCTCAAACTCTCAGTCTGATACAGTAGCCACGCCCCAAACTCTCAGTCTGCTAAAGTAGCCACACCTCAAACTCTCAGTCTGTTACAGTAGCCACGCCCCAAACTCTCAGTCTGCTACAGTTGCCACGCCCCAAACTCTCAGTCTGCTAAAGTAGCCACGCCTCAAACTCTGTCTGCTACAGTAGCCACGCCCCAAACTCTCAGTCTGCTACAGTAGCCACGCCCCAAACTCTCAGTCTGCTAAAATAGCCACGCCTCAAACTCTGTCTGCTACAGTAGCCACGCCTCAAACTCTCAGTCTGATACAGTAGCCACGCCCCAAACTCTCAGTCTGCTAAAGTAGCCACACCTCAAACTCTCAGTCTGTTACAGTAGCCACGCCCCAAACTCTCAGTCTGCTACAGTTGCCACGCCCCAAACTCTCAGTCTGCTAAAGTAGCCACGCCTCAAACTCTGTCTGCTACAGTAGCCACGCCCCAAACTCTCAGTCTGCTACAGTAGCCACGCCCCAAACTCTCAGTCTGCTAAAGTAGCCACGCCTCAAACTCTGTCTGCTACAGTAGCCACGCCCCAAACTCTCAGTCTGCTACAGTAGCCACGCCCCAAACTCTCAGTCTGCTAAAGTAGCCACGCCCCAAACTCTGTCTGCTACAGTTGCCACGCCCCAAACTCTCAGTCTGCTACAGTAGTCACGCCCCAAACTCTCAGTCTGCTAAAGTAGCCACACCCCAAACTCTGTCTGCTACAGTTGCCACGCCCCAAACTCTCAGTCTGCTACAGTAGCCACGCCTCAAACTCTCAGCTGATACAGTAGCCACACCCCAAACTCTGAGTCTGCTACAGTAGCCACACCCCAAACTCTTAGCCTGCTACAGTAGCCACACCCCAAACTCTCAGTCTGCTACAGTAGCCATGCCTCAAACTATCAGTCTGATACAGTAGCCACGCCCCAAACTCTAAGTCTGCTAAAGTAGCCACGCCTCAAACTCTCAGTCTGTTACAGTAGCCACACCCCAAACTCTCAGTCTGCTACAGTAGCCACGCCCCAAACTCTCAGTCTGCTAAAGTAGCCACGCCTCAAACTCTGTCTGCTACAGTAGCCACGCCCCAAACTCTCAGTCTGCTACAGTAGCCACGCCCCAAACTCTCAGTCTGCTAAAGTAGCCACGCCTCAAACTCTCAGTCTGCTACAGTAGCCACGCCCCAAACTCTCAGTCTGCTAAAGTAGCCACGCCTCAAACTCTGTCTGCTACAGTAGCCATGCCTCAAACTCTCAGTCTGATACAGCAGCCACGCCCCAAATTCTCAGTCTGCTAAAGTAGCCACACCTCAAACTCTCAGTCTGTTACAGTAGCCATGCCCCAAACTCTCAGTCTGCTAAAGTAGCCACGCCCCAAACTCTGTCTGCTACAGTAGCCACGCCTCAAACTCTCAGTCTGATACAGTAGCCACGCCCCAAACTCTCAGTCTGCTACAGTTGCCACGCCCCAAACTCTCAGTCTGCTAAAGTAGCCACGCCTCAAACTCTGTCTGCTACAGTAGCCACGCCCCAAACTCTCAGTCTGCTACAGTAGCCACGCCCCAAACTCTCAGTCTGCTAAAGTAGCCACGCCTCAAACTCTGTCTGCTACAGTAGCCACGCCCCAAACTCTCAGTCTGCTACAGTAGCCACGCCCCAAACTCTCAGTCTGCTAAAGTAGCCACGCCTCAAACTCTGTCTGCTAAAGTAGCCACACCTCAAACTCTGTCTGTTACAGTAGCCACTCCCCAAACTCTCAGTCTGCTACAGTTGCCACGCCCCAAACTCTCAGTCTGCTAAAGTAGCCACGCCTCAAACTCTGTCTGCTACAGTAGCCACGCCCCAAACTCTCAGTCTGCTACAGTAGCCACGCCCCAAACTCTCAGTCTGCTAAAGTAGCCACGCCTCAAACTCTGTCTGCTACAGTTGCCACGCCCCAAACTCTCAGTCTGCTAAAGTAGCCACGCACAAAACTCTCAGTCTGATACAGTAGCCACCCCCAAAACTCTGTCTGCTACAGTAGCCACGCCCCAAACTCTCAGTCTGATACAATAGCCACACCCCAGACTCTCAGTCTGGATACAGTAGCCACGCCCAAAACTCTGTCTGCTACAGTAGGCACACCCCAAACTCTCAGTCTGATACAGTAGCCACACCCCAAACTCTGTCTGCTACAGTAGCCACGCCCCAAACTCGCAGTCTGCTACAGTAGCCACAGCCCAAACTCTCAGTCTGATACAGTAGCCACACCTCAAACTCTCAGTCTGCTACAGTAGCCACGCCCCAAACTCTCAGTCTGCTAAAGTAGCCACACCTCAAACTCTCAGTCTGTTACAGTAGCCACACCCCAAACTCTCAGTCTGCTACAGTAGCCACGCCCCAAACTCTCAGTCTGCTAAAGTAGCCACGCCTCAAACTCTGTCTGCTACAGTAGCCACGCCCCAAACTCTCAGTCTGCTACAGTAGCCACGCCCCAAACTCTCAGTCTGCTAAAGTAGCCACGCCTCAAACTCTCAGTCTGCTAAAGTAGCCACGCCTCAAACTCTGTCTGCTACAGTAGCCATGCCTCAAACTCTCAGTCTGATACAGCAGCCACGCCCCAAATTCTCAGTCTGCTAAAGTAGCCACACCTCAAACTCTCAGTCTGTTACAGTAGCCACGCCCCAAACTCTCAGTCTGCTAAAGTAGCCACACCTCAAACTCTCAGTCTGTTACAGTAGCCATGCCCCAAACTCTCAGTCTGCTAAAGTAGCCACGCCCCAAACTCTGTCTGCTACAGTAGCCACGCCTCAAACTCTCAGTCTGATACAGTAGCCACGCCCCAAACTCTCAGTCTGCTACAGTTGCCACGCCCCAAACTCTCAGTCTGCTAAAGTAGCCACGCCTCAAACTCTCAGTCTGCTAAAGTAGCCACGCCCCAAACTCTGTCTGCTACAGTAGCCACGCCTCAAACTCTCAGTCTGATACAGTAGCCACGCCCCAAACTCTCAGTCTGCTACAGTTGCCACGCCCCAAACTCTCAGTCTGCTAAAGTAGCCACGCCTCAAACTCTGTCTGCTACAGTAGCCACGCCCCAAACTCTCAGTCTGCTACAGTAGCCACGCCCCAAACTCTCAGTCTGCTAAAGTAGCCACGCCCCAAACTCTGTCTGCTACAGTAGCCACGCCCCAAACTCTCAGTCTGCTACAGTAGCCACGCCCCAAACTCTCAGTCTGCTAAAGTAGCCACGCCTCAAACTCTGTCTGCTAAAGTAGCCACACCTCAAACTCTGTCTGTTACAGTAGCCACTCCCCAAACTCTCAGTCTGCTACAGTTGCCACGCCCCAAACTCTCAGTCTGCTAAAGTAGCCACGCCTCAAACTCTGTCTGCTACAGTAGCCACGCCCCAAACTCTCAGTCTGCTACAGTAGCCACGCCCCAAACTCTCAGTCTGCTAAAGTAGCCACGCCTCAAACTCTGTCTGCTACAGTAGCCACGCCCCAAACTCTCAGTCTGATACAGTAGCCACGCCCCAAACTCTCAGTCTGCTAAAGTAGCCACGCCTCAAACTCTGTCTGCTACAGTTGCCACGCCCCAAACTCTCAGTCTGCTACAGTAGTCACGCCCCAAACTCTCAGTCTGCTAAAGTAGCCACGCCTCAAACTCTGTCTGCTACAGTTGCCACGCCCCAAACTCTCAGTCTGCTAAAGTAGCCACGCACAAAACTCTCAGTCTGATACAGTAGCCACCCCCAAAACTCTGTCTGCTACAGTAGCCACGCCCCAAACTCTCAGTCTGATACAATAGCCACACCCCAGACTCTCAGTCTGGATACAGTAGCCACGCCCAAAACTCTGTCTGCTACAGTAGGCACACCCCAAACTCTCAGTCTGATACAGTAGCCACACCCCAAACTCTGTCTGCTACAGTAGCCACGCCCCAAACTCGCAGTCTGCTACAGTAGCCACAGCCCAAACTCTCAGTCTGATACAGTAGCCACACCTCAAACTCTCAGTCTGCTACAGTAGCCAAGCCCCAAAGGTCTCATGGGTCTATAGGTCTCATGTTAATCTTGAGTATCTATAGAGTAGTATTGCATCCTTCATATCTCAGAAGAGTCTTTAGTTTTATCATATTTATAAAAGACAGATACACTGTACCGATTCTTTCTGAAAACAGCCGAACTCATGGAGGCGTGCAGTGGGCGAAGCCACACACACACACACACACACACACACACACACACACACACACAATATCATGGCATTATCCTTGGATAACGTTCGATTTACTATACGTTGGTGTTGTTCACATTATATGCACTTACGCATCGATTGCCAACAAAACACACACATTTGATGCAGTTTCACTCACCGCCTGCGGTTTAAAACCATCGGCACATCGGCTATAGCAGGAAAAAGGCAGATATAACAACCCAATGGTTTATTAATTAACTTTGTGAAAGCACTGAGTTGTATAATGTCTAGGGGTGTAACAGTTCTCTGTAAAAAATCGAACTGTACCGTTCTCTTTCCAAGGTTCGGCTCGCACTTGCACCGCGGTTCATCTATTCATCACGCATCTATTATATAGTTTGTTGAAAATAACAATGTGTAAAACAGACAGAGTTAATGTATATTTAATTCATACAATGAAGGATATATTTTACATTCGATTACTTTATTTCTGTACCTGTGTGAGTGTGAGTGTGTGTGTGTGTGTGTGTGTGTGTGTGTGTGTGTGTGTGTGTGTGTGTGTGTGTGTGTGTGTGTGTGTGTGTGTGTGTGGACAGAGCTCAATAAAGACAGCATCAGCAGCTGCCCTCAGGTGTTCATTTACTGCAGTGGTTCTCACAAGCAAAGGGCACAGATTTCATAGAAGACAAACAACCATCCCTGCAGTATATGACAGAGAGAAGAAGAGCTATAAAAAACGTGTCATAACCCACAACCTGTCAGAAATGGCACGACTCAAACACAGATGTGACTCCCTTATCTGACTGTGTGCGCTGGCCTCAAGACCCTGCCTCCTACACACACACAAACACACACACACACACAGAGATATATCCTCGCTCCCTCTCTCTCACACACAGATGACAGTGTATTCTCTGCGTGTCACATCTCCTCTGTCAAAGATTATTCTCAGAGGCTTCAATAACTTTCATTTCAGATGAACAAACTGCAGCAAACGTTTAATAACTGAGAAGCCAGAAGGGTAAACACTTGGGAGTGAACATGTTGTTTTGCCATTGTCTAATTTTCCTGATATCATACTAGATCCGGCATCATGCTGCATAATTTGACTCAACAAATTTCAACTGAAGCTTATGCTAAAATATGTATATTTTTTTAAAAGATTTCGGCCATTTATTGGCTTACAAATCCATTTTTTTTTTAAAATATATTTTTATTTCAAAACATGCACATTTTGGGAAAATGTGGGAAAACCCAACAAATGCGGTGCAAGTGCGAGCCGAACCTTGGAAAGAGAACGGTACAGTTCGGTTTTAACCAAAAACTGGTGTATAATAAAATGTGATACACAAAGGCCAAATGTTATTTTCTTTTCTCAAGTGTTCATAATCTGAATTTTACAGAAACACTGTCATTTTGACACGAAAAAAGAGGGAGAAAAACATGATTTAAGCCAAGCACGGCCCTTGAGTCTTCGTTCTGGGTTCATGTGTGTGTGTCTGTGTGTGTGCCTACTAAACCATATTTTGGGGACAAATTTGTATCGAAAGTGAGCTAAAGCTGACAAAAACTCCCAAAATCTCTTTTTGGGGACGTCCTCATTTGTAAAAAGGGCATAAAAATAAAGTTTATTTATATTTTTTTTTTTATTGTAAAAATGCAGAAAGTTTTCTTATAGGATATTAGGATGTGGTTTCAGACAACTGCACTTTTCAATTAATACATACACTGATCAGGCATAACATTATGACCGGTGAAGTGAATAACACTGATTATCTCTTCATCACGGCTCCTGTTAGTGGGTGGGATATATTAGGCAGCAAGTGAACATTTTGTCCTCAAAGTTGATGTGTTAGAAGCAGGAAAAATGGGCAAGCGTAAGGATTTGAGCGAGTTTGACAAGGGCCAAATTGTGATGCCTAGACGACTGGGTCAGAGCATCTCCAAAACTGCAGCTCTTGTGGGGTGTTCCCGGTCTGCAGTGGTCAGTATCTATCAAAAGTGCTCCAAGGAAGGAACAGTGGTGAACCGGAGACAGGGTCATGGGCGGCCAAGGCTCATTGATGCACGTGGGGAGCGAAGGCTGGCCCGTGTGATCCGATCAAACAGACGAGCTACTGTAGCTCAAATTGCTCAAGAAGTTAATGCTGGTTCTGATAGAAAGGTGTCAGAATACACAGTGCATCGCAGTTTGTTGCGTACAGCATAGCCGCAGACCAGTCAGGGTGCCCATGCTGACCCCTGTCCACCGCCGAAAGCACCAACAGTGGGCACGTGAGCATCAGAACTGGACCACGGAGCAATGGAAGAAGGTGGCCTGGTCTGATGAATCACGTTTTCTTTTACATCACGTGGATGGCCGGGTGCGTGTGCGTGGCTTACCTGGGGAACACATGGCACCAGGATGCACTATGGGAAGAAGGCAAGCCGGCGGAGGCAGTGTGATGCTTTGGGCAATGTTCTGCTGGGAAACCTTGGGTCCTGCCATCCATGTGGATGTTACTTTGACACGTACCACCTACCTAAGCATTGTTGCAGACCATGTACACCCTTTCATGGAAACGGTATTCCCTGGTGGCTGTGGCTCTTTCAGCAGGATAATGCGCCTGCCACAAAGCAAAAATGGTTCAGGAATGGTTTGAGGAGCACAACAACGAGTTTGAGGTGTTGACTTGGCCTCCAAATTCCCCAGATCTCAATCCAATCGAGCATCTGTGGGATGTGCTGAACAAACAAGTCCGATCCATGGAGGCCCCACCTCGCGACTTACAGGACTTAAAGGATCTGCTGGTAACATCTTGGTGCCAGATACCACAGCACACCTTTCAGGGGTCTACTGGAGTCCATGCCTCGATGGGTCAGGGCTGTTTTGACAGCAAAAGGGGGACCAACACAATATTAGGTCATAATGTTATACCTGATCAGTGTATTTTCCATACAAAGTAAAATGTAGTTTAATTATTTTAGTAATGCAATAATGTAGCACACTGAATAAACCGAACACCTGCTCCTCCAGACGTCTGCTTGTCAGTTGCCCATGATTTAGGAATGATAATGAATAATGAAGCATAAAACACCATATTTTGCTGGTCTTGTGAGCGAAAGAGAGAAGCCATGAAAGCAAACTTCATCTGCTTCAGATATTGTTGGTAACACTTTATTTTAGGGTCCAATTCTCACTATGAACTAGTTGCTTATTATCATGCATATTACTAGGATATTGGCTGTTTATTAGTACTTATAAAGCACATATTAATGCCTTATTCTGCATGATCATATTCTACATCCTTAATCGTACCCAATACCTAAACTAACAACTACCTTACTAACTATTAATAAGCAGTAATTAAGAGTTTAATGAGGCAACATTCATAGATAATAGTGAGAATTGGACCCTACATTAAAGTGTTACCAACAATACAATTATTAACACCCTGGTTTGTAGTGCAAATAGTTTTACTGTTTACTGCACTGTTACTCTTCTAGTTATTTATGTGTAGCGGCCAATGAATCGGAAGTCTCGCACAGCCACAGAAAATAGCTTACATCTGCGATGCGTAATAAGCTTGACGTGTGTTAATCTCATCTAAGCACACAGGAGCGGTCCCTGCGATGCCTTCTGCTTTACTGAGGTCTCGTTCACTGTCAGCATCTAAACTCTTAAAGTGATTTGAGAGCTGGCTCTCCTCTCAAGTGTCATTGCAGTTTTTGCAGAGGATTCTGTGCGAATGTGTTCTGAAAGCCGTGTAGGTGGTTGGATTTCCATTTCCTGATAATTGAACCAAATGAGACCAAACATCTGGATATTGTTTTGTATTCTGTTTCCATTTCAGCATTTGTTTAACTTGGGGATTTTATTTTCTCCATTTGTTCTCTTTACTGTGGGAGTTTTGTCCAGGAAATATTTTAATGATTCACAGACCACTACTTCGGTAAACAACATTTTGCTTTTTTTTTTTTTTTTAAATAATAATAATAATAATAATAATAATAATAATAATATTGATTTTTTTTTTTCTCTAAAAACACTTAATTATCAAGCTAGATTAGCAGGTGACCCTTCAATAAACTCTGACCCTTTTCCTCTCTGTTCCTCTAACAGGAGTTTTCATGAACAGTCCGATTTTCTGTAAAAAGTGATTGTTGTGTGTGTGTGTGTGTGTGTGTTTGTGTGTTTGTGGAGGGCTTTAGTATGATTATTCACATTTCTAAAGAGTACTGAGGTCAGATGAACATCTGTAGTGATTGGAACATCTCACTCACACACACACTCATACTCACTCACACACACACACGCAAAAACTCACACACACACTCACACACACATAAACACTCTCACACACACTCATACTCACTCACACACACACACTCACGCTCACTCTCACCACACACACACTCAAACTCGCACACTCACACACACAAACACTCTCTCTCTCTCGCTCTCTCACACACACATACACTCACGCTCTCTCTCACTCACACACACAGACTTCTCTCTCTTAAACACACACTCAAACTTGCACACACACACTCACGCTCGCGCGCTCTCTCTCTCTCTCTCACAAACACACACACTCACACACACACTCAAGGTTTCTGTCTCTCACACACACACACACACACACACACACTTCTCTCTCTCTCTCACACACACACACACACACTCAAACTCGCACCCACACACACAAACACACACATACACTCTCTCGCTCTCTCTCTCACACACACACACACACTTCATTCTCTCTCTCAGACTCACTCACTCACACACACACACTCACTCACTCACACACACACACACACACACACACACAAACTCGCACTCTCACACACACACACACACACTCAAACTTGCACTCACACACACACACACACACACACACTCAAACTCGCACTCTCACACACACACACACACACACACTCAAACTTGCACTCTCACACACACACTCAAACTCGCACTCTCACACACACACACACACACACACTCAAACTCGCACTCTCACACACACACACACACTCAAACTTGCACTCTCTCACACACACACACACACACACACACACACACACACTCAAACTCGCACTCACACACACTCTCACACACACACACACACTCAAACTTGCACTCTCACACACACACACACACACACACACACTCAAACTCGCACTCTCACACACACTCTCACACACACTCTCACACACTCTCACACATTCCTACACTGAAGCTCATGCACAATCATTGGACTGCAGTGTGATCAGACGGAGCCTGAAAAACTAAATGTGCAAATGTGTGCAAGGCTAGAAAATGTGGACAATCTGCACATGCTCAGTTCAAGCAGACTCTTCTGATGATGAAATGCATATGCACTGTGCGCAAAACATCTAAGACACATTACACATAAACGCGTGTGCATATCAGCCTGCAGTTTATAAATAACCGCTTAATTCAATCGAATCAATTTCCTCCGTTCAGACGGGTTTGGCTCTAGAGCTCAGCGCTGGGATGTGTTAGCGCACGTTTGTCATCGTGGCGACAGGCTGTCAGGGACTGAGTGATGGTAAGATGGCAGTCGTGGCCCGATGCTGTACGTGTGATTGCCGTCAGTAATTACACACACTCTCGTCTGATTTATTAACACTAAATGTCCTCTACAGCCCCTCTAATGAATACTCAAACCCTGTCACACTCATTTGTCTTCTCTCTCTCTCTCTCTCTCTCTCTCTCTCTCTCTCACACCGTGCTGCACTCATTGTCATATTCTTCAGTTTCTTCAGGTAAGGCACAGAGGAACAATGCAGGAATTAAAGGTATAGTTGTTCACCCTCAAATGAACATCCTGTCATTATTTATCACCCTCATGCTGTTCGAAGACTTTCTTCCTTAAATATTTAGGTGAATATTATGGAATATTATGAATATGATATGATTATTTTTCCATTTAATGAAAATGACTGAGAACTGGGGCTATCAAGCTCCATCATACACAAACGTTAAAAAGTTTTAGGTCAGTAAGATTTTTGGTCCCACTTTATATTAGGTGGCCTTAACTACTATGTACTTACATCAAAACATAAGTACAATGTACTTATTGTGTTCATATTGTATTGCAAAGCACGTTTGCTGATATTGAGGTGGGATATGAGTAAAGTTAGGGGCAGGTGTGGTGGTATGAGTAAGTTTAAGGGTAAAGTTAGGGACGGGTGTGGTGGTATGGGTAAGTTTAGGGGTAAAGTTAGGGACAGGTGTGGTGGGATGGGTAAGTTTAAGGGTAAAGTTAGGGACGGGTGTGGTGGTATGGGTAAGTTTAGGGGTAAAGTTAGGGACAGGTGTGGTGGGATGGGTAAGTTTAAGGGTAAAGTTAGGGACAGGTGTGGTGGTATGGGTAAGTTTAAGGGTAAAGTTAGGGGCAGGTGTGGTGGGATGGGTAAGTTTAAGGGTAAAGTTAGGGACGGGTGTGGTGGTATGGGTAAGTTTAGGGGTAAAGTTAGGGACAGGTGTGGTGGGATGGGTAAGTTTAAGGGTAAAGTTAGGGACAGGTGTGGTGGTATGGGTAAGTTTAAGGGTAAAGTTAGGGACAGGTGTGGTGGGATGGGTAAGTTTAAGGGTAAAGTTAGGGACAGGTGTGGTGGTATGGGTAAGTTTAAGGGTAAAGTTAGGGGCAGGTGTGGTGGTATGGGTAAGTTTAAGGGTAAAGTTAGGGACAGGTGTGGTGGGATGGGTAAGTTTAAGGGTAAAGTTAGGGACGGGTGTGGTGGTATGGGTAAGTTTAGGGGTAAAGTTAGGGACAGGTGTGGTGGGATGGGTAAGTTTAAGGGTAAAGTTAGGGACGGGTGTGGTGGGATGGGTAAGTTTAAGGGTAGAGTTAGGGGCAGGTGTGGTGGTATGGGTAAGTTTAAGGGTAAAGTTAGGGGCAGGTGTGGTGGTATGGGTAAGTTTAAGGGTAAAGTTAGGGACAGGTGTGGTGGGATGGGTAAGTTTAAGGGTAAAGTTAGGGACGGGTGTGGTGGTATGGGTAAGTTTAGGGGTAAAGTTAGAAACAGGTGTGGTGGGATGGGTAAGTTTAAGGGTAAAGTTAGGGACAGGTGTGGTGGTATGGGTAAGTTTAAGGGTAGAGTTAGGGGCAGGTGTGGTGGTATGGGTAAGTTTAAGGGTAAAGTTAGGGGCAGGTGTGGTGGTATGGGTAAGTTTAAGGGTAAAGTTAGGGACAGGTGTGGTGGTATGAGTAAGTTTAAGGGTAAAGTAGGGACGGGTGTGGTGGTATGGGTAAGTTTAAGGGTAAAGTTAGGGACGGGTGTGGTGGTATGGGTAAGTTTAAGGGTAAAGTTAGGGACGGGTGTGGTGGTATGGGTAAGTTTAAGGGTAAAGTTAGGGATGGGTGTGGTGGTATGGGTAAGTTTAAGGGTAAAGTTAGGGACAGGTGTGGTAGTATGAGTAAGTTTAAGGGTAAAGTTAGGGATGGGTGTGGTGGTATGGGTAAGTTTAAGGGTAAAGTTAGGGACGGGTGTGGTGGTATGGGTAAGTTTAAGGGTAAAGTTAGGGACGGGTGTGGTGGTATGGGTAAGTTTAAGGGTAAAGTTAGGGACGGGTGTGGTGGTATGGGTAAGTTTAAGGGTAAAGTTAGGGATGGGTGTGGTGGTATGGGTAAGTTTAAGGGTAAAGTTAGGGACGGGTGTGGTGGTATGGGTAAGTTTAAGGGTAAAGTTAGGGATGGGTGTGGTGGTATGGGTAAGTTTAAGGGTAAAGTTAGGGACGGGTGTGGTGGTATGGGTAAGTTTAAGGGTAAAGTTAGGGATGGGTGTGGTGGTATGGGTAAGTTTAAGGGTAAAGTTAGGGACGGGTGTGGTGGTATGGGTAAGTTTAAGGGTAAAGTTAGGGACAGGTGTGGTAGTATGAGTAAGTTTAAGGGTAAAGTTAGGGACAGGTGTGGTGGTATGGGTAAGTTTAAGGGTAAAGTTAGGGGCAGGTGTGGTGGTATGGGTAAGTTTAAGGGTAAAGTTAGGGACAGGTGTGGTGGGATGGGTAAGTTTAAGGGTAAAGTTAGGGACGGGTGTGGTGGTATGGGTAAGTTTAGGGGTAAAGTTAGGGACAGGTGTGGTGGGATGGGTAAGTTTAAGGGTAAAGTTAGGGACAGGTGTGGTGGTATGGGTAAGTTTAAGGGTAGAGTTAGGGGCAGGTGTGGTGGTATGGGTAAGTTTAAGGGTAAAGTTAGGGGCAGGTGTGGTGGTATGGGTAAGTTTAAGGGTAAAGTTAGGGACAGGTGTGGTGGTATGAGTAAGTTTAAGGGTAAAGTAGGGACGGGTGTGGTGGTATGGGTAAGTTTAAGGGTAAAGTTAGGGATGGGTGTGGTGGTATGGGTAAGTTTAAGGGTAAAGTTAGGGACGGGTGTGGTGGTATGGGTAAGTTTAAGGGTAAAGTTAGGGACGGGTGTGGTGGTATGGGTAAGTTTAAGGGTAAAGTTAGGGACGGGTGTGGTGGTATGGGTAAGTTTAAGGGTAAAGTTAGGGACGGGTGTGGTGGTATGGGTAAGTTTAAGGGTAAAGTTAGGGACGGGTGTGGTGGTATGGGTAAGTTTAAGGGTAAAGTTAGGGATGGGTGTGGTGGTATGGGTAAGTTTAAGGGTAAAGTTAGGGACGGGTGTGGTGGTATGGGTAAGTTTAAGGGTAAAGTTAGGGATGGGTGTGGTGGTATGGGTAAGTTTAAGGGTAAAGTTAGGGACGGGTGTGGTGGTATGGGTAAGTTTAAGGGTAAAGTTAGGGACAGGTGTGGTAGTATGAGTAAGTTTAAGGGTAAAGTTAGGGACAGGTGTGGTGGTATGGGTAAGTTTAAGGGTAAAGTTAGGGGCAGGTGTGGTGGTATGGGTAAGTTTAAGGGTAAAGTTAGGGACAGGTGTGGTGGGATGGGTAAGTTTAAGGGTAAAGTTAGGGACGGGTGTGGTGGTATGGGTAAGTTTAGGGGTAAAGTTAGGGACAGGTGTGGTGGGATGGGTAAGTTTAAGGGTAAAGTTAGGGACAGGTGTGGTGGTATGGGTAAGTTTAAGGGTAGAGTTAGGGGCAGGTGTGGTGGTATGGGTAAGTTTAAGGGTAAAGTTAGGGGCAGGTGTGGTGGTATGGGTAAGTTTAAGGGTAAAGTTAGGGACAGGTGTGGTGGTATGAGTAAGTTTAAGGGTAAAGTAGGGACGGGTGTGGTGGTATGGGTAAGTTTAAGGGTAAAGTTAGGGACGGGTGTGGTGGTATGGGTAAGTTTAAGGGTAAAGTTAGGGACGGGTGTGGTGGTATGGGTAAGTTTAAGGGTAAAGTTAGGGACGGGTGTGGTGGTATGGGTAAGTTTAAGGGTAAAGTTAGGGACGGGTGTGGTGGTATGGGTAAGTTTAAGGGTAAAGTTAGGGATGGGTGTGGTGGTATGGGTAAGTTTAAGGGTAAAGTTAGGGACGGGTGTGGTGGTATGGGTAAGTTTAAGGGTAAAGTTAGGGATGGGTGTGGTGGTATGGGTAAGTTTAAGGGTAAAGTTAGGGACGGGTGTGGTGGTATGGGTAAGTTTAAGGGTAAAGTTAGGGACAGGTGTGGTAGTATGAGTAAGTTTAAGGGTAAAGTTAGGGACAGGTGTGGTGGTACGGGTAAGTTTAAGGGTAGGGTTAGGGAAAGGTGTGGTAGTACGAGTAAGTTTAAGGGTAAAGTTAGGGACAGGTGTGGTGGTACGGGTAAGTTTAAGTGTAGGGTTAGGGACAGGTGTGGTAGTATGAGTAAGTTTAAGGGTAAAGTTAGGGACAGGTCTGGTGGTACGGGTAAGTTTAAGGGTAGAGTTAGGGAAAGGTGTGGTGGTATGGGTAGTTTAAGGGTAAAGTTAGGGACAGGTGTGGTGGTATGAGTAAGTTTAAGGGTAAAGTTAGGCACAGGTGTGGTGGTATGGGTAAGTTTAAGGGTAGGGTTAGGGACAGGTGTGGTAGTATGAGTAAGTTTAAGGGTAAAGTTAGGGACAGGTGTGGTGGTATGGGTAGTTTAAGGGTAAAGTTAGGGACAGGTGTGGTGGTATGAGTAAGTTTAAGGGTAAAGTTAGGGACAGGTGTGGTAGTATGAGTAAGTTTAAGGGTAAAGTTAGGGACAGGTGTGGTGGTATGGGTAAGTTTAAGGGTAAAGTTAGGGACAGGTGTGGTGGTATGAGTAAGTTTAAGGGTAAAGTTAGGGACAGGTGTGGTGGTATGAGTAAGTTTAAGGGTAGGGTTAGGTGTAAGGGAAGTGTCAACAGTGTAATTATTAATGTAACTACATAAATTAATTACAGCTGTAATTACATGCAGGTAATTTTTAAAATGTAATTACAACGTAAAAACATGTATGTACACAAGTGCATTGTATCAAATGATTAATTTAAATGTTAGTACATAGTAGTTATACATAATATAAAGTGGGTCCAGATTTAATGTTTTTGAAAGTCTGCATTTATTTGATGAAAAGTACAGTAAAAACGGTGCATCTATCATCCTAACAGAATCATGCTACAAAAAAATTTCATTACTCTCTGTGCTGCTATTTTTTCATATCATTTTGCCTCCCTCTATTAATTTGCACGTCGCTTCTCATTCTGCCCGCCCTGCACCCGGTGTCATCTGTTGACTGCATTAATTGCGTGTCTGTAGGTGTTTGTGTAATTTCCTGCGGCTGGGCGGCAGTGCTCACGCTGGCCTCAGATCAGCGTGTAATAAGGGCTGATGGGAGCATTCAGCCCACACACTACTGCAAGTCATTCAACTCTGCTGAATTTCACTGTTCTGCCAGAGTTAACCTGCCACTACTTCTGTACACACACACACACACACACACACGAGCGGGAGGAGAAGAACAGAGGGGCCAAGTGAGTGAATAGAGACGCTTTTCAAGACTGCAGCGCCTCACGAAAGAGCAAGGGACCATTTCATTCCTGATTAGCATTAAAAATAAAAAAGATAAGGAAATTATAATTGAACAATATTTCATAACTGGACTGTAATGTATAGTGCATAGACCATTTTTATGACGGTTTGTTATGGTTTTGTGTCTATTTAACATGTCTATTGTCTATTTGTATTTGTGTTAAAATACTTAAAATATGATTCTTAAAACAATTCTCTATTGTTCTGCAGAAGGAGGAAAGTCAAACAGGTGGAAATAAAATGCAATTATGAATTTTCAACTATACCTTTAAAAATATTAGATAAATGCCTAAATATTTTAGATAGTCTATTCATCTTTAAAGTCCCCCTGTAGTCAATAATTTTATCCATTAAAACTCATCTTTGATCACCAAAATGACATATTTAAACCTTTTTTTTACATTTAAAACTTCATGCCTTAAAATAGCTT
Organism: Coreius guichenoti; assembly: GCA_039654105.1. Classification (NCBI taxonomy): domain Eukaryota; kingdom Metazoa; phylum Chordata; class Actinopteri; order Cypriniformes; family Gobionidae; genus Coreius; species Coreius guichenoti. Next base: position 1,428,633 of record CM077185.1, read on the forward strand.
GAATGTAACTCGACACCCTTGCTTCATTTATTATACGTGGATACATGAATATGCAAATGAGCCCCGCCTCCACTCACTCACACCAGCTTCACTCGCTCAACTTTACTGTAGTAAACGCTGCACAATGGTATCGCTCTCTACAACGTCAGACACATAACGGTAATTAATATGATTAGCCTTTTGCTTGACTACGTTATCAAACAGCTAATAATGTGTTGCTAATGTTAGCATGTTCCCGTTCGCTATCTCAGTCTGCCTCCCTTAGAAACGCTTTGAACATCACAGAACGTCAGTGGAGAAAGGCATATAGTTCATCATAACATCGTAATATACATCATATACATAATTCACCCACTATATTGCTAAATCTACCCGATTTTTCATATCAACAGAAAAACATACCAGGATAACCTGCGTCTCTTGAGACTCTGCTTCAGAGAATAGTTAATGATATGCTAAAGCCCCGCCCTCTCGTGATGTGATTGGTTACATGTTTGTGACGTCAGAAACACCAGCGATTTCAGCGAGACTGTCTTTGGAGAAAATACTCAGCAATGGTGTTGACTTATGAATTTGCACATGATTTGTCTGAATCATGTTAAAAACACCACATAGACATATAAACAACATTAAACTCTCACCACAGGGGGTCTTTAAATTGCGTTTCAGGCTAAAAAGTTGCATGCCTGTTCACAACAAATACGAAAACTATAACTCTAAAGTTTTAACTCTTTCTCCGCCATTGACGGAAATGTCCAGCTTTCCGTGTTTTCACTGTTATATGGTAGGGGGCGCTATTACACATCTTCTGAGAGAGTACAGAATCTCCTGATCAAAACACAGGCGAAGAAGAAACAGAAACAGCATATGTAATCATACGCATATGTAAAATAATACGATCATCAACATTAAACAGCATATAAATCAAAATGTATAGTTTATAGACGGTTGATGGACTCGATCCACTCCATCTGTGTTTTGATCATCATTCTGAATCCCATCTGGATGAAACTTATCACATTCAAGTGTTGATAGAAAAGGAATGAATGAAGCTAGAATAAACCAGATTCTTTTGTTTAAAAGCAGAGGCTCTGTTCTTTTGATATATTGCTTATTGAGATATTCCTACAACTGGAGGCCATGAAACTTTTGTGAAAATGATCAAAAATACTGGCGGTGACTGAAAAAAAAAGCTGGTAGAGAAATAGTTCATAATTATTCTAATTCTATGAGAGTAGTGAGTATCATTGGAATCACTTTCAGGACATTTTTTCCCCAGCTGATGAACAATAAAAACGTTGACAGCCAATCAGAATCCATCCTGCTTTAAAGAGCTCGAGCATTTGCATATGCAAAATTAACTGTGGCTATATGGAATGGCTAGAGAAACCACAAGATCCATTTTGATTGGCTGTTGGAGAGCCGTTGTTGTGGTTTACCTGCTGCAGGTCCAGAGTCACAGTGACGTAATGGTAGTCCATCCCGTTCATGATGCTCGGGCTCTGCCACCATCTGTTAGTGCCGTCGATAGCATACTCGATGGGATGCCGCTCTACACACATGAAAAACACAGTTGTGTGAGACCACACCTCCTTCATCTTTGTTTATGGGCTTTTTCATCTTGAATTTACAAGACAAAACCAGTTTGCATATGTGTATTCTGTTTATGGCTCAGATATAGTGAGATATGCAGGAAAAGACAGCTCAGGCCAAAACAAGGTACAGATGCTGATATTCTGCTAAGGATATTGTCATAAATTTCTCAGAGATTGAGAACTCAAATGAAAGATCATGAATTTATGGTCTCCATCTGCTCCTGCTAGAGCAAGGAGAACGGTCCCTTGAGGATCACACGAGGGATTTCCTAGATCTGGCGTGACTCACTCACTATCCCCTGTCAGATGTGATTTTCCATCCCCATTCTCTGTAGGACTTCTGCAGCGCAAGGACGTGTTTCCAGTGGAGGGACATTATGTCACGGTCATATTTAGTTTTATCATCATATCTTAGTTTAATAGTTTCATTGTATTGTTCTGTTTAGTTTCTAGTCATGGTTTTCTTTGTCACAGTTGTTGCCTGAGTTCTTGTTCATTGTCATGGTTTCTGATTACCCAGCAAGCAATTTTGCGTTTAAAAGACGTCTAATAGCTGTCCAAACATGGCCCTGACGTCTAGGCTAAAACAAGGCTAAATTTGAGCTGTCAGTGAAAATTTAATAGACGTCTAACCCATAGCCCAAGAATAGACTAGTCATCGAGAACATGAACATGTCAAAGAAATGAAACCAAACACCTTGTAAGCACTGTTAACTTTGCTTTGCTAAAATCACACATCTCACAAGTTATTTTGGCAAAAATGACATGTAACCAAACTCAAGGTTGTTTCGGCTAGAAGTGGGTTACTCACAGCCGGACTATATCGGGTCTATAGTTAACCAAGACGGTGAAATGATGGCTATTGCTTGCCATATATATATATACACTCACCTAAAGGATTATTAGGAACACCTGTTCAATTTCTCATTAATGCAATTATCTAATCAACCAATCACATGGCAGTTGCTTCAATGCATTTAGGGGTGTGGTCCTGGTCAAGACAATCTCCTGAACTCCAAACTGAATGTCAGAATGGGAAAGAAAGGTGATTTAAGCAATTTTGAGCGTGGCATGGTTGTTGGTGCCAGACGGGCCGGTCTGAGTATTTCACAATCTGCTCAGTTACTGGGATTTTCACGCACAACCATTTCTAGAGTTTACAAAGAATGGTGTGAAAAGGGAAAAACATCCAGTATGCGGCAGTCCTGTGGGCGAAAATGCCTTGTTGATGCTAGAGGTCAGAGGAGAATGGGCCGACTGATTCAAGCTGATAGAAGAGCAACTTTGACTGAAATAACCACTCGTTACAACCGAGGTATGCAGCAAAGCATTTGTGAAGCCACAACACGCACAACCTTGAGGCGGATGGGCTACAACAGCAGAAGACCCCACCGGGTACCACTCATCTCCACTACAAATAGGAAAAAGAGGCTACAATTTGCACGAGCTCACCAAAATTGGACAGTTGAAGACTGGAAAAATGTTGCCTGGTCTGATGAGTCTCGATTTCTGTTGAGACATTCAGATGGTAGAGTCAGAATTTGGCGTAAACAGAATGAGAACATGGATCCATCATCCCTTGTTACCACTGTGCAGGCTGGTGGTGGTGGTGTAATGGTGTGGGGGATGTTTTCTTGGCACACTTTAGGCCCCTTAGTGCCAATTGGGCATCGTTTAAATGCCACGGCCTACCTGAGCATTGTTTCTGACCATGTCCATCCCTTTATGACCACCATGTACCCATCCTCTGATGGCTACTTCCAGCAGGATAATGCACCATGTCACAAAGCTCGAATCATTTCAAATTGGTTTCTTGAACATGACAATGAGTTCACTGTACTAAAATGGCCCCCACAGTCACCAGATCTCAACCCAATAGAGCATCTTTGGGATGTGGTGGAACGGGAGCTTCGTGCCCTGGATGTGCATCCCACAAATCTCCATCAACTGCAAGATGCTATCCTATCAATATGGGCCAACATTTCTAAAGAATGCTTTCAGCACCTTGTTGAATCAATGCCACGTAGAATTAAGGCAGTTCTGAAGGCGAAAGGGGGTCAAACACAGTATTAGTATGGTGTTCCTAATAATCCTTTAGGTGAGTGTATATATTTTTTGCTTCACTCATCATTCTTTGCGGATTCTACTAAACACGCTACAGTAGCAATTTGATACTCACATTTGAACATGATTTTTCCCAAAAAATTATGCATGGATAGTCAAGTAAACCTAAGCTGCTATAGTTCATTAAGTGTTTATCTTGAAATATTACTAACAAGTAATTCTGTATAAAATTCGCCTTGTTTTGAGGACGTTCAAAGCAAGCATAGCAATCATTTCTTGAAGTTGTCACTGTTAATCGCTGCATGTGTGAATTAGATTGATGCAATCACACTCCTGCTTGTGTTCAGGGCCGTCCTGTCCTTTAGATGAAATAGATGATCTAAAAAGAGCCCCGCGCCATGGTCTATATAAACACGAGTAAATCACAGCGTCTGATGCAAGAGCACTTATCACAATAATCTACACCGGAAGAGAGTGAGAGAAGACGACACCATCCTCTTAATAATGACTGCAAAAATCCAGAACCAAATATATGGTATATGATATAATCATATTTATATGTATTTGAATTTGTATTTAAAGTCATTCTAATAAATGGTGTTTTTGGACTGGTGAGGAAGACGTAGCGTGTTTTCATCGAGCTCTTTTATCTGAAGAGATCAAGAGAGATTTGACTCCTCATGACATGAGCCCTTTTGAAAAGCAGCATAACACCTCATATTAAACCACGACAGGACACGATGGTACTTAATAACGTGTCTCTGCTGGCTTTTACCTTCGCCAGCTGACTGGGGTTGAATAAAACCGTCTTTTGAAATAAAGCTATCTGCTCTAATGAGGGATGAGTTTTATAAGCGCTGAAATACTCACATTTATCTAAGAGTGGAGAGCCTGTCGAAAGGGAACTATATGAGACAAACTCCAATCTCTCTTTACAGCCAGATCCTTAATCAGGCAAAGATGATTAAAGTTGTCCACTTAATCATTTATTTGACTGCATATATTCTTTTCTAATTTATGAGCGATATCTAGGTTTCATTTAAAAGAACTCCCCCGCTGGTTAAGTCACATCTCTCTCTCTTTCTCTAATTTTCTCTAATTACATGTTATATTAATCACTCTCTGGCTGTGAGTGTGTGGGTGACTCTTGTGTGTTTGAAGAGAGCTCAGATTAGAGTGTCTGACTCATTACTGACAGCTCTGGAGCCGTTCCTCCAGTGGCGGCTCAACTCAACGCACACTTTATTAAGACAGCTTGTACACATCAGAAACCACGACACCAACACCTGAAAGAACTGCTTTCATGAAGGTGACTGGAAGACAGAAGGGTGAATCTCACAAAGGACATGTCTGGCTCATATTTCACCACAAAAATCAAAGGGAAAAAATAAGTGTGTTTGACATATCTGTGGACCATTGAAGTAGTAGTTGATCCAAAAGTGAAAATTTGCTCACATTTCTTTTGAGTTCGTCTGTAATTCTCATTCATCTCAGTGATGATTTTCATTAGATTCTCGTTGTAATACAGTCATGAAAATCATCCTCTGGACAACTTTTTTTTATTAAATTTTACATAAATTCAGGACAACAAATACTACCATTATGTATAATTACATAGCTACAAGCAGCAGTTATATTAATTATGGCTAGGAGCTTCTGAAAAACAGCAACGATGAGTAATTAAAGACGTTTTTATATTATTTTAGTCAAAATGGCTGGAAAAAAAAAACACAAATACAAAATCACTGTAGTATGATTAACTTGCTTATCACTTTTGACCAATAGGTGGCGCTCTTATCAAATTATTATGGGGTGGTCAGTGTGAGGTGACAATGACACACAAAGTTTGGTGTCAATATGCCAAAGCGTTGCAGAGATACAGCCTCAGAATCAGCTTGGCATCATGCCAACATGTTCGTTGATGCGTTACTCGAGAACGTTTTGGTCCATCAAAAAGCTTTTGATAACTTTTTGCCGGCATAGTCTAAAGATGTTCTGAGCCAATTTTGGTGAAAATCAGACCAACGGTCTAGGAGGAATTTGAAAAAGTAGGTTTTCAAAGAGATTCAAAATGGTGGATAGCAAGTTCGAGCAAATATGTCATAATTGATGATATTGTTCTCGGCATGGCCCAAGGAATCTATCAAGACCAGTTTCATTAAAATAGGCAAAAATAATCTAAAGTTATTTGCATTATACGAGGACGGTTGGGTTTATCAAACAGCTTTTGATAACTTTTTGCCAGCATGGTCTGAAGATGATCTGGTTTGATTTTAATGAAAATCAGACAAACTGTCAAAAAAAGTAGGTGTTTTGGCGGGAAAATTCACATAACGGAAAATGCCGTCATAGGGTGCAACCAAAAGAATTTGGTTTCTAGCCCTTATGGTTCAAAAGTTATTAGCATAAATGTAAGTAAAAATTTGGACAGTTGGTGGCGCTAGAGGGATTGAGTTAGAGACTCCAAATTTGCTGTGGTGAATGTTTGGCCTGTCCTCTATCAGTGTGCCAAATTTCACAACTTTTTACTATACAGTTCTATGGGCGGCCATAGACTCCCATGGCAGTAGAAGAAGAAAGCGGATACAATAGGTGCCACACTATTCAGTGTTTGCCCCCTTATAATATATCACCATGGTTTCTGGACCCACTTTATATTAGGTGGCCTTAACTACTATGCACTAACATTTTAATTAATCATTTGATACAATGCACTTATTGTATACATACATGTTTTTACATTGTACTTACATTTTTAAAAATATCTGCATGTAATTACATCTGTAATTAATTTCTGTAGTTACATTTATAATTACACTTGACACTTCCCTTACACCTAACCCTACCCTTAAACTTACTCATACCACCACACCTGTCCCTAACTTTACCCTTAAACTTACCTATACCACCACACCTGTCCCTAACTTTACCCTTAAACTTACCCATACCACCACACCTGTCCCTAACTTTACCCTTAAACTTACCCATACCACCACACCTGTCCCTAACTTTACCCTTAAACCTACCCATACCACCACACCCGTCCCTAACTTTACCCTTAAACCTACCCATACCACCACACCCGTCCCTAACTTTACCCTTAAACCTACCCATACCACCACACCCGTCCCTAACTTTACCCTTAAACTTACCCATACCACCACACCTGTCCCTAACTTTACCCTTAAACCTACCCATACCACCACACCTGTCCCTAACTTTACCCTTAAACCTACCCATACCACCACACCTGTCCCTAACTTTACCCTTAAACCTACCCATACCACCACACCCGTCCCTAACTTTACCCTTAAACTCACCCATACCACCACACCCGTCCCTAACTTTACCCTTAAACTTACCCATACCACCACACCCGTCCCTAACTTTACCCTTAAACTTACCCATACCACCACACCCGTCCCTAACTTTACCCTTAAACTTATCCATACCACCACACCCGTCCCTAACTTTACCCTTAAACTTACCCACACCACCACACCTGTCCCTAACTTTACCCTTAAACTTACTCATACCACCACACCTGCCCCTAACTTCACCCTTAAACTTACCCATACCACCACACCTGTCCCTAACTTTACCCTTAAACTTACCCATACCACCACACCCGTCCCTAACTTTACCCTTAAACTTACCCATACCACCACACCCGTCCCTAACTTTACCCTTAAACTTACCCATACCACCACACCCGTCCCTAACTTTACCCTTAAACTTACTCATACCACCACACCTGCCCCTAACTTCACCCTTAAACTTACCCATACCACCACACCTGTCCCTAACTTTACCCTTAAACTCACCCATACCACCACACCCGTCCCTAACTTTACCCTTAAACTTACCCATACCACCACACCCGTCCCTAACTTTACCCTTAAACTTATCCATACCACCACACCCGTCCCTAACTTTACCCTTAAACTTACCCACACCACCACACCTGTCCCTAACTTTACCCTTAAACTTACTCATACCACCACACCTGCCCCTAACTTCACCCTTAAACTTACCCATACCACCACACCTGTCCCTAACTTTACCCTTAAACCTACCCATACCACCACACCCGTCCCTAACTTTACCCTTAAACTTACCCATACCACCACACCTGTCCCTAACTTTACCCTTAAACTTACCCATACCACCACACCTGTCCCTAACTTTACCCTTAAACCTACCCATACCACCACACCTGTCCCTAACTTTACCCTTAAACCTACCCATACCACCACACCCGTCCCTAGCTTTACCCTTAAACTCACCCATACCACCACACCCGTCCCTAACTTTACCCTTAAACTTACCCATACCACCACACCCGTCCCTAACTTTACCCTTAAACTTACCCACACCACCACACCTGTCCCTAACTTTACCCTTAAACTTACCCATACCACCACACCTGCCCCTAACTTCACCCTTAAACTTACCCATACCACCACACCTGTCCCTAACTTTACCCTTAAACTTACCCATCCCACCACACCTGTCCCTAACTTTACCCTTAAACTTACCCATACCACCACACCTGCCCCTAACTTTACCCGTATCCCACCTCAATATCAGCAAAAGTGTTTTGCAATACAATATGAACACTAAGTACATTGTCCTTACATCAAAAAATAGTTACATAGTAGTTAAGGCCACCTAATATAAAGTGGGGCCTGTTTTTTTTTCACATTGCTTTAAAATACTAAGTAAATGACTTGAATTAAGTCAAATTCATATCAACACTCATATTTAGAGGGCTTCTCAAAGAGCAAAGGTTTGAAGCGACACTGACTACTGTCAAACTACTTAAAACTGACATCAGCAATAGGATGTGATGTCATGCACTAAGCATAATAAGAAATAAGAAATTTAAAATATTCAAACACACCATCTGCTCTACTTTCCAGAAAACCATGCAGCTTTGAAGTTTGTGTTCTTTGTATTGAGCCAAGCGGTCAATCTGTGACATTTACATCCTCTATTAATCAAGCATCTTTTGGCTGTATAATTGTCACTGAAGTCCACAGAAGGCGAGTTGAATTGAGAACCCATGTGCAGCTTTTATTAACAAAACTTGAACAAAATGCAAAATAAACAATGACGCGACTAAACTTGAACATGAAGAGAAACATAAACTCACCAAACAAAACAACATCAAAGCTAGACTGGGAACAATGGGAACATGAGGGATATTTATACTGAGAGACAAGAAACACCTGCGAACAATCAAGCAATGAACCAATGAGAATACAGGACACATGACTAGAACAACCAATCAGACACATAGACAAGGGGAGCACATGACAAACAGGAAGAATGACCATGACTAAACTTCAAAATAAAAGACCTGAAAACAAGAACATGAGCAAAACTCAAAACCAATAATACTAAACTAAATTGGTATGATGTGCGATAGATGCTTGATATTTAGTGTGATGATGATGACAGTAATGGTGACCGTGATTCTTTGTTATGAATTACAAACAGTACACATAACACCAAATATATATACATTTGGTGTTATATGTGTACTGTTTGTTATGTGCACTGTGTAGTCAAACATGAATTAACCTAAACTAAAAAAATGCTTTTCTTACTTTGTATTTTTGTCTTGTTTTCCAGTCCAAATATCTAAAAATTCTCAAATCAAGAAGAAAAACAAGATTAAAACTAGCTAAATTATCTGCCAATCTTGTAAGAAAAATAATCTTGTCTCTGTTTGAATTAAGATTTATTTTTCTTTTTTTTAGCAACAACTCACTTAATTTTTTTTTTTTTTTTTTTCTCCCAGAAAACAAGACATAATATCTTATGTCATTTTACTCATCTAGTAAATGCATCTTGATTTAAGAATTATTAGATATTTGGACTGGAAAACAAGACAAAAATACTAAGTAAGAAAAGCATTTTTTTATGTATTGAAAGAACAAGTTCTTTAAAAAAAAGTGCAAAGCATGATTTCCCTGATTCATGAATCATTAATTAAGGAGAATTCTGACCTCGATTCTGATCTCAAATGTCACCTTTCAGTTATCTTAAGAAAAAGCGATTAACAATGTGGGACAAAACGGTTCCCATGCCCACTTATCATAAATGACTATAGGCTTGTGTTTAATATTTTTATTACATCAATATGAGCAGTAACTGGTTGTGTTTTTGGTCTTTGGTCCTGAATAATTCACCGGTGGTTCTTTTGAGATTTTCCTATGAGGTTTTTAAAAATTTGATTTATGTGTAAAATAAAGTCTGTGGTGAACATAACTTTACTATACTTTGACATTTTATTCTATAAATTACACAAAAACGTGAATTTTGAAGCAGTTCATTTTTGAAAATGTATGTTTTTAATAAGTAACTAGATAAGACAGTTTGGGGCTGTGAGTGTGTGCAGTGTACGTTGTAAAAGTATAGTCAAGTTATGTTCGCCACAGGCTTTATTTTACACAGAAATCGAAAAACCCCATTATAAAACCCCATAGGAAAATCTCCGGCGGCGAATTAGTCTTCCGGGATCTGACGTCATCCCTGCACCGCTCTATGAGGTCTTGATCCCCAGAGCACAATTAAGAATGACCGGCCACTAATAGATGTTATCAAATATTATTCCCACGGCTCTTCCAGCCACACATGACATCATTATTTATGGTGGTCGTCTCATACGTAAGCCTTTCCACCACCTCAGTGATGCCTAAATGAACATTTCCCCCCATGTGCATATGAGAGAGATGTATTCATTGATGTATATATTCAGGTTTATATTTGAATTACTTTTGTAGTTTTTGAAAATGCACAAAAAACTGGAATCACTTATTGACTTTGGTGAGAGGCTTGTCTGCCTAGATCTGCTGAAAATGAAAGTTCCTCTAACTGAAGAATCAGACCAAAAGATTTCCAGTACATATTATTTCTGCTATTTGGCTTGGTTAAAGGTATTTTTCTCCCTATCAATCATAACCTCACTCATCAGTTCTTGAATCGTTTTGAGTCAGACTTGGTTCAATGACGTACAATAAGAACCGCTAAGGGGTGTGTTTCCCAAAAGCAACTATAATCGCATGTTCTGTTGATACCAATCTTTGATTTGAAAGCCACATTTCTAGCATCTGTAAAACCGCATTCTTCCATCTTAAATATATATCTAAATTACCACATATGCTCTGAATGCAAAATGCTGAACAGTTAGTTCATGACCTCAAGGCTAGATTATTGTAATGCTCTACTGGGTGGTTGCCCTGCACGCTTAATAAACAAACTCCAGCTGGTCCAAAACGCAGCAGCTCGAGTTCTTACTAGAACCAGGAAGTATGACCATATTAGCCCGGTTCTGTCAACACTGCACTGGCTCCCTATTAAACATCGTATACATTTTAAAATCTTGCTGATTACTTACAAAGCACTAAATGGTTTAGCTCCCCAGTACTTGAGCGAGCTCTTAACGCATTATACTCCACCACGTCTATTGCGGTCTCAAAATTCTGGCCAGTTGATAATACTTAGAATATCAAAATCAACTGCAGGCGGTCGATCCTTTTCCTATTTAGCACCTAAACTCTGGAACAGTCTTCCTAGCATTGTTCGGGACGCAGACACACTCTGTCAGTTTAAATCTAGACTAAAAACACATCTCTTTACTATGGCATACAAATAGAACATAATCAATTTCTATTATTCAAATCAGTTAAATGATTGTTAGGCTGCATAAATTAGGTCAGCCAGAACTAGGAACACTTCCTATAACACCCAATGTACACGATAGTCTCTCTGTTTATCCCGAGGTTACTGGAGAACAGGAGAACTGGAGAACTGGCCCCCCGACTATAGTTGCTTTTAGGAAACGCACCCCTGACCGATTCAGTCTGGTCTGTGAATGAACTTTTCAGACTGATTCCAGTGCGACTCCAAAGAACAGTTTTGCTATGTGCTATTTGCAACATTTGCTATTAAAAACACACTTCCTATTCTTTCAAAGAGGCCTGTGAAGTGAAGAATACAGAGTACATGTGTTACATGAGCGACTGTGCCACGTGATTTTGGAATGCAGTGATTTATGAGCAGAAACAGCCTTTGATTAGAGCATATCAAATGGATTATGCACAGCATGAGAGCAGTGTGTATGTGTGTGTGTGTGTGTGTGTTCTGTACCGAGATCATTAACACTCTTCAGATCGCAGGTCCTACACTGAGGGTTGTTCACAGGCCGTCCAGGTACGTGCTCCACTAGTTTGCAGTACATCTCTGGTCCTGTTTCCCCACACGTGGCGTTGGTCTTGATCTCTGCCATGGAGGCCAGGTTCAGCACAGCTGGGAAAAGACCTGTACACACAGCACACACACCGTTAGCTGTTACGATTGCTTTTATAGACGGCTCAACAGCAACAGCAAAAACACTCGCAGATCACAAAATAAAAAACCTGTGAAGAGGACCACATATAGCCAGAGCTTAACTTTGACCATCGTTTTGAGTCTTCCAAATACGCGTGGAATACGCGGCCGGATACGCGTGGAATCCACATGTACCCGATGGGCCGACACTATGTTGCTGTCTGGGTTAGCATTACGATTGCAAGCAGTGTCAATAATGTCAAAAATTGGATGTGCAGTCAAATGTGTGTATGTCGTTTAAACAAGTGTTCTCACCGATACACTTGTTGTGCTTCGTGGAGCTTTGACGTGTTTATAGACTCGATATTGATTCTTATTCAACTGTGGTGAACCCCCCTTTAATTAAACCTTAATTAAACAACTTAATAATCAATTAAAAAGGAATTTATATCTGTAATTATATTACACTCTAGCCACATGAGTATTCGCTAGCCGTTGAACTTACGTCGGTTCTACACTGATTATCAAGGTGTATTATGGGATTAAATGAGTGCACTCGATAACTCCACTATGTTTTCGGACACCACTACATATTGCTGTCCCCTCAAATAGTGCCCTGTTTAAGGGTATAGGGTTGATTCCAAACACAGACAAATTTTTTTATGCCCTTCCTTCGCTAACTTCCCTCCGCCTCATTTACTCGGATGTACGTCATTGCTTACATTGCACGAGTGCCCACTACTGGCAGAACCCTCGTGATGTGTTTAAATGGATAAATGTCAAAATAACTCAAATTTCAGAGTTCATACACTAGAATTACAACTTCAGATGTGGGAAGTAGGACATTTCCAACATCATGTGAAGACACATAAACATCACTGTTTCGGTCAATGATTTTTTTAGCACTCCAAAACGTTTCGCTTGAAACCGAAAATTTTCTTTAGGCCGAAAATGTTTGGTTTTTCCTGCTTCACCCTGATTATTCAACTTGCTTGGTCAGATGAATGTCTATAGAGGAGACTTTGATTCAGTCTCTGACTGCCAAACGTTTCTGCAGAAATGAACTATGGGAAAATCTTATTAGAACAAACTTGTGGATGTTTTGAAACAAAAGGAGAATTTCAGTAACGAGACATTTTAAAGCTGCAGATTTAACGCGTCTTGTTTCATCAAACACATCCTTCATCAAAATAACACAGCAACAGTTGAATTATGAAACTAGAGCTGATCCTGCTTTGTGAGAGCTGCTTTTCCTGTCCTTGTTTCTGTAATTAATACTCTGTTAGTATCCACTTCCCACATTTCCAGGGATTTCACAAGATTCAGATATAGACAGTATGAAGCAACATGATGTCACTTCAGCTCATGTTCAAATCCACTTGAGAGAGTTTGAGTTTTAGTAGTTTATATTAGCTTAATTCAGAATAGCATAGAAGCTTACTACAATTATTATTTATGCAATTCAAAGACTGCATAAATGCACAGTAAATCAGAAAAACTAGCCTGGATGCCAGCCGAACTTAGCCCCGCCCACAACATTTGAGGTCGGGAAGTTCGGTCTGGACTTGATCCGTTGTGGAGCAACTATGCTCGAACCAGAGCTGTTCGGACCAATCAGATTGTCAGGGTGGGCTTTATACGATGATGGACAGATGATCAACAGTAACGTAATCATCCATGTCGCCAAAGAGCGCTTGGGTTGAATTTGTTTACTAAACGGAGAACTTGTTCGTATATGCATTCACCTTTACTATTTCTCTCAAAAATGATGATCATGTTGGTAAGTACTCCATGTATCCTTAAATTCTTTTTACAACACCGGCAAAGATCGTTTACACTTATCTTCTTCTTCTGCTTCTCCCAGCGTGCGTGCAGTTGAGTTCTGTTGACAACTATGCTTCGCTCAACATACGTCACTTACTCCGTTGCTCTGATTGGTTGTAGGTCTATCCAATTGAGTGCAGAGGCATTTTCTTTCCTGGTTCGGTTGAAACACCCCATAATCACAGCCCAATGGAGCAGGAGCAGACTCATATTCTGACTAGAATCTGAGTATGACGACGTCAGGCTACAGAAAAACATTCATGCACTGTAAAATCCAACAGTGATTCAAACTAACATGTTTTAGTTAGCTTTACTTAATGTCTTATATTACTTAATATACTAGTATCTAGTAATCTGTACTATTCACATACTATGCCTTTTTTACTCAGAAAACCCAAGTTAAGATTAATGGATTGGTTTGAGTGCCATTTTGTCAAGCAAAAAAAAAAAAAAATAGACTTAATAGACTTTTGACTCATTTCCTCCACTTCTGCAGTTATTTTTCTCTAGTCACATTCACTCATTTCCCAAAGTCATCTTGAATGCTGACTTGTCAATACAACTGAAAAATGTGAGCGAACATCACATAAGCTGACTTCATAAATTGATGTTGATTTTCCTAAAATGTTTTTGTTTGAACTCACCATTATGGAGATCAGTGTTCCCTTTGGTTGGGCACTTGGAACATTCATTTATATTATTGTAATTCTCTTTCTATTGATGCAACAAGAAATCACAGTTATTTGATTTCAAAGGAAGGGAAGTATTTCACTTTGCTCATTTTTTTTAACTCATATTTGCTTTTTTTAAGTAAATCTAACTAACTAGATTTTACAGTGTAATTATGATTCACAATTATGATTCGTTTTCTGAATGTGTGATCTTGCTGAATGAGTTCTACACTTCTCTCACTGTAACCAACAAAATCTAAACACAATGTAAGTGAGATTCATTGTGTAGACAGCTCCAGTGATTATAACAGGCGTTTTCACCAGACTGAAGTGATACACATATTTTCCAGAAAACATGGCGCACCTGACTATAAATTGCAGCAGGTCAAAATTATAAAATTATATTGTTGAGAGAAAAAAAAAACGAAAGATAAATTGCATCAGTGTATGACTCAAATTTTACTAGGCTATTTCATCCAGAAACGCCAGTAAATGCAAAATGCCAGTAAATTAGACAAAACATTTACAAACAGTATAAACACTATAAATATGTATTTTAGTTCCCCATACACTATAAAAAAATACTTTAAATGTAACAGTATTTAGAACAGAACAGGAATGAAAAATCTAAGTATAAAACAAATATAAATTATAGTGGCGTTCATTATTAACAACTATTATAAATGCCACGTCTAAGTGAATTAAAGAGAAACTGAAACTACCAGCGTGTCAGTGTCACCGTCGGTTGAAAATAAAGATGAGTGCAGGATTTAATCTAGCAAAGCAAGAACAGAATCTAACCATGACAACAAAGAACTGAAGGAAACAGGGCTTAAATACACTGAACAAACCAATCAACTGAATGAACAACAGGTGCCAACAACAATCCAACAATGAGGAACCTAACTGAAACATAGGGAACTGACTGAAAACTGAGGGTATGTTTACACAATACCATTTTCAACTGAAAACGGAAAACTTTTTATGTGGTTTGGCCGTTCATTTACACGACAACAGCGTTTTGGGGGCCTGAAAACGCAGGCTTTTGAAAACAATGCCTTTACCGTCTCCATGTAAACAACAAAACGTGAATTTGTGAAAACGGTGACGTCATGCACATGTTCGCGGGGTGTTTCTTGACAAAATGACATCGCCAACTACTGACCTGGCGTGCATAATACAGCCTTTTTAGTCATTTCCGCAGACCCGTGTGAACGGGGATCATTTTGACAACGCTGTCATCTGTTTTTAGTACATCGTTGTCGTGTAAACATACCCTGAGACACAGAACTGAAACATGATACAAAACCCACCCAAACAGAACACAAACCCAGAATACCCATTACAGTCGGAAATAAACGTGGGCTCACGTGACTCTCTCATTCGGCACAAATCCAAATGTGTGCACTTTGCACGTTTTGCGTGCTTAACGTTAATCGCATTATATAAGTCGCTTTTGAACATTAAATCTGGCAATATTACTGCTTTTAAACATGTCGATTTTATTAATCAACATTATCGCAATTACAATATCAAGGGAAATAATCAACAATTATGATTTGTTTTGTCATAATAGTGGAGCCCTTGTAGTAGTATAGTAGTATGCTATTTCCAAATTTTACATAATTTAAAAAAAAACAGTAGCCAGTATTTAGTGTACACTTTGCAGTATGCGGTACACACCCTGAAATACACTATATTGCCAAAAGTATTGGGACACCCCTCCAAATCATTACATTTAAGTGTTTCAATCACTTCCATGGCCACAGGTGTATAAATCAAGCACTAGGCATGCAGACGCTTCTACAAACATTTGTGAAAGAATGGGTCGCTCTCAGGTTGCTCTTGGCCTCTTAGTTCCAGTGAAAGGAACTCTTAATGCTTCAGCATACCAAGACATTTTGGACAATTTCATGCTCCCAACTTTGTGGGAACAGTTTGGGGATGGCCCCTTCCTGTTCCAACATGACTGCGCACCAGTGCACAAAGCAAGGTCCATAAAGACATGGATGAGCAAGTTTGTTGTGGAGGAACTTGACTGGCCTGCACAGAGTCCTGACCTCAACCCGATAGAACACCTTTGGGATGAATTAGAGCGGAGACTGCGAGCCAGGCCTTCTCGTCCAACATCAGTGTCTGACCTCACAAATGCACTTCTAGAAGAATGGTCAAAAATTCCCATAAACACACTCCTAAACCTTGTGGAAAGCCTTCCCAGAAGAGTTGAAGCTGTTATAGCTGCAAAGGGTGGGCCAACTCCATATTAAACCCTACAGATTAAGAATGGGATGCCATTAAAGTTATTGTGCATGTAAAGGCAGGCGTCACAAAACTTTTGGCAATATAGTGTATAAGGATCAGGGTTGGAGACCAAGGCATGAATGGAGAGCATGGTTTAAATCTTGAAATCAGCAACATTACACCGGGTTTTCTGTTGTGTGTAGTGTAGGAGAGAGTGTGCACAGTCTGTCTGAATCAAAGAGCATTTGATCTCCTGAAATCAGTCTCAGCTGCTCCGACAGATGTTCCATGCGAGTTCTCAGAGACATGCGAGCTGGGCAAAAGCAAGGTTCTCCTCTCTGTCCCAATCACTTAAACTCTCCCGCGCTCTTTACAGTGAATGCTCTGGATGCTAGAGCTGGTTCTGCTGTTTAGTTGCAGGGATAAAGTCTTTTCACACCGCGCTTCATCCAAACACATCAGAGCTTAGCAGCTGCCTCAGGAATGTCCACAATCAAATGGATATTACGCTCAATATGGGACACATTTCTAAAGCATAACAAGGACATTTTCCCAGGAAGCATTAACAACTTCCAGCTTGGATGTTTTTGAAACTGGAGCTTAACAAGCCAATTCATCATCTGTTTTAGTGTTTGTACTGATGTTCCTCGCACATTCAAGTGCTAGAGTACATTTTTATTCTTTTGAAAATCTCCCATTGACTTTATGTGATAGAATATTCAACATTCAAAACATATTCCGCAGTGATTAAGTCATCATGATATTTACTGAGTGTGCAACTCTCGTCAACTCTGGAACCAGCAATGGTTGGTAATATCTATAAAACACATTTTAATGCAAAACTACTGTTCCAAATGTGGTCATTTTGTCAAAAAAGCATTGTCAAATTATGTCAGGAATTGTATAAAGAGGGAAGACTGGGCCAAGTTGTCACAAGGTCTGCATATAAGTAGTTATAAGGCTTAAAATCACATCCTAAGTGTATATTGTTGTGCGGCCTGCAGGAAAAGCATTACGTTGAACTGAATTTTGAGCAGAAACACAACCTAAGGCTCTGTTCTCCGTCAGTGATTCTACGGTGACCCAGTAGTGCACAACACAACGGGAATGCTCCTGACCACTAGGGGGCTCTCGGAGCGCGGTAAAGTTGCCACTGTTCTATAGAGTCGGCAATCTTACAAAGATATCAATACCATAATTAGTTTTAACAGTATGTAGGCTAACCATTGTTTATCGACATGAAATATTAATTCAAAATCACCTACATGCATTATAGCTGCATATTTATGCTCGAGAATGCTTTGACCCGCTACCATGGCGCATGACGCCTAAGGGAACGTCTGCCAATTCCACCAAGTGGTTGAAACGTATAATTTGTATTAATTAAAATTACTTTTAACATTTAAAAACAGACATGTTAAAATTCCACAGCTTGATTGTATTGGTAAAACTGACTCAATAATGCACAACACAACATTTAAAAAAAGAAAGTCATTTTAATTCATACAAATTATACGTTTTAACCACTTGGTGGAATTGGCAGACGTTCCCTCAGTCGTCATGCGCCGTAGTAGCGGGTAAAAGCGTTCTCGAGTATAAATATGCAGCTATAATGCACGTAGGTGATTTTGAATTAATATTTCATGTCGATATACAATTGCACACTTAAAACTGATCGTAGTATTGATATCTTTGTAAGACTGCTGAATCTATAGAACAATGGCAAGGAAAACTAACTTTACCGCACTCCGAGAGCCCCCTAGTGGTTGGGAGCATTCCGTTGTGTTGTGAACTTATGTATGCTTTTTAAATTTCGTTGTGTTGTGCACTACTGGGCCACCGTAGTGATGCTGCTTGTTAACAGCAGGTGTTCAGAATATTTGAAAGAGTGTTTCGGGAACATCATACTAAACTTTAAATGGTGTTCTATTAACATTAAGGAAATTGGACATTTTTATGTTCCAAGCTTCATTTAAAATACGACTATACAGGATTAAAATGTCAAACATTTCGGATGATTTCAGTGTTTAAGCATTTCCTGCAGCTTGAAAATGAACACAAATCCTGCGGCACACTATAACATATTTTAAGATAACCTTAACGGAGTGTCTGTTTACACCAAGTGCAAGTAGCGTGCCTTGTTGGCAAGTGCTATTCACACTAGCTCCGCCTAACAATGCCTGTTTGGAAAAAACAAGATTAAAAAAAATAACATGCATATTTCAACATCTTCAGTGGTGTAGTCAGTAAAGCATAAGGCTTAAAGATATAGCTTTTGACGCGATCGACCCGGGTTCGAATCCGCCTTTTGCCGAGCTCGCTCTTCTCTCTTTTCCCATCACATATGAAAGGCCTTTCAATAAAAATACAGAAAATGTTCTAAAAGTGGAAATAAAGTGCCTAACGAAATTTTTAATAATAATAAAAGCATTTATTGGGTAGGGTTAGGTGTCGGTGTAGGGAGGGCTTTTATTGTCCCATTAAGGCGGCATCCATTTAATAATTTTAATAAATATGATCATTTACACTCTGTGTTATTATTGCATCCTGTTAATGTACAACAATACTGAGGTGCAAATAGTATGTATCTGTCAAAATAAAGTATAAATAGCATCTAATTACTATTTACACATATTGCAAAGAACTACTTTTACATGGTGTAAATAGCATCTATCACTATTTGTACTTAGTGTAAATAGCAATTATCGCTGCGAATATGAGTGCAAATAGCCGCTGCCTAACCTTAAAGCAATATCTCAAGAATATTGCTCTATGAGCACGGTTGTGATTCGGATAGGCACGAGGCCGCAGGTGAACACAACTGTGCTCATATACAGTAAAGCCATAACTAGTGTGTATTTATCAGATATGTTTGTGTTTTCCGTGTCTGAGATTGGCTTGGTTCGTAGTAACTACACAAACTCCATCTCTGCATCTGCTGTGAGTTTGAGTCACTTTAACACGCATTTGGGAACGCAACACTTTTAGAATTTAAGAATTTAAGCTTTAAGAAATCAAGACAGCCATAAATATTAGTACTGTATCTTTACAGTTAAATACAATTTTAAAGTATTACAACAGCAATACCTCTTACAGGACTGCCGGTACTGTGCACGTGTGTACCGAACGGTACCGAATGCAATCTTTATTACAATGTCACGTAGCATCACATTTACCTCAGAAGTCATTCAGTGTCCACAGCTGTGAGTTCACTACAGAAATCAACTCTTTCACTAAATATATGCACTATATATTCATTATATTCTACTGAACCTGTTAGTGATGTCTTGATTATTTAATGTGTGTTTAAATAAATCTGTCTGTGTATGACAGCCACTGTGTATAAATGATTATATTTCAACAACGAATTGGAGTAAAAACAGAATTTTATAATTAGATTTATTAGTTGCCTTATGTGAAGTTTACATGTTTGCATACAATGTGTTATTTGAGTGTTGATTATTATATCTAAAAATAAATAGCAACAATTTAATTTGGGCTCTGTTGTTATATTATAGTAATGCACAAGTAAGGGCTCCCTATATAGTTTACACTTTACAGCATTAGCAGAGATCATTGTTTTATCTTTAACCCTCTATGGTACGGTCTGTTTTAGTTTATTTTTAATAAAATTAAACACCAATTTATTGGTCAAACCTATCTCAGGGAAGAAGAACTCAAATACTAATCAATGAAAGTGCAAAAAATTGGTCACATGACCCACAGGGGTCCATTTTGTGTCCTGTTTCAGCACATGTGCACAGGTCAAATGGCTCCATATTTTCTCCAATGAAAAGTGCATTTTTCACTAATTTCCGTCCAGTTAATCACCCACAAAATATGAGTCACCTTCACTGGTGAGTAAAGAAGTATTTTCAAGAACTTTACATTATATATCATCAAATGTTTTAGAGTAAATAACAAAAAACTGTGTGTTGCCTCAAGGCAACATTGTACCATAATGGAATCGCATAAGGCCATATCAGACACACTAGGTTGGATACAAACATATTATATTTGTAAGGAAAAGAGTTAGAATTCTCTAAATATATGCACTTATAAGAATAGTAATTCACATACATATTATAACTGCACATATTATGATCTGCACATTTTCTATAGCACTTAAAAAAAGGTATAAAACACAACTGATGAGGATGAGGATGAGGTGTCATGTGATGAGGAAGATGAGGTCATAGTGACAATCCGGCAGGGAGAGATCGAAGATGGAGATGAGGATGAAGATGGATATGATAACTTGCCTGAGAGCAACAGCTGAATTTGAAATGTTATTTTTTATTAAATATGAAATTTGTAATACATTAAAAACCGGATAAATGTGTTTGTTCAGGTATCTGGTTAAAGAAATTGATGTTTTCAATAAATATATTTATTTTTTCTACATGAACATGTCAAATGTTTCAGTCTGTCCGTTGTGGTACAATGTTGCCTTGAGGCAACAAACTTTTAAAAAATAAATAAAAAAATTATGAATTTTTTTATTGCTATTGTTATAGTGTCCAATTTTAAGCAGGAAAAACAACACAAATAATTTTTTCCTCATTGAAATCATATTGTGTACCATAGAGGGTTAAGAAACTTTTAGATATAATTGAATTCATTTAAGGACAGACACAATTTGTTCAGTAACACTGTTTAATAAAAAAAAGAAGCTATTTTATATTTAGTTCTCTCCCCTGCTGTACCGATCCCGCACCGCACCGTGACTTCAAAACCGAGGAACGTACCGAACCGTCAGTTTTGTGTACTGTTACACCCCTACTTACTAATTTACTGGAGTAAGCTTGATTGTGTGAAATTTAATTTCAATATTCAACAGTTCGATAAACAAGAAGTTAATATCAACATTTTAGACATAACAGTGCTGCTTACTGTGCCTGTTGTTGCTCCGCCACTAAAAAGAGTTCAAAACAAAGGCACAGCTGAACTGTTGTCATATTTCATTCCTGAATGAATCAGCGTTTTTTTTTTTAAAGTGTGAATGATTCAATGACTCATTCTTCTTTTGTCCCTGAATGAATCAGCGTTTTTTTTTAAAGTGTGAATGATTCAATGACTCATTTTTGTTTTGTCCCTGAATGAATCAGCGTTTTTTTTTAAAAGTGTGAATGATTCAATGACTCATTCTTGTTTTGTCCCTGAATGAATCAGCGTTTTTTTTAAAGTGTGAATGATTCAATGACTCATTCTTCTTTTGTCCCTGAATGAATCAGCGTTTTTTTTTTTTAAAGTGTGAATGATTCAATGTCTCATTCTTGTTTTGTCCCTGAATGAATCAGCGTTTTTTTTTTAAAGTGTGAACGATTCAATGACTCATTCTTGTTTTGTCCCTGAATGAATCAGCGGTTTTTTTTTAAAGTGTGAATGATTCAATGACTCATTCTTGTTTTGTCCCTGAATGAATCAGCGTTTTTTTTTTTAAAGTGTGAATGATTCAATGACTCATTCTTCTTTTGTCCCTGAATGAATCAGCGTTTTTTTTTAAAGTGTGAATGATTCAATGACTCATTCTTGTTTTGTCCCTGAATGAATCAGCGGTTTTTTTTTAAAGTGTGAATGATTCAATGACTCATTCTTGTTTTGTCCCTGAATGAATCAGCGTTTTTTTTAAAGTGTGAATGATTCAATGACTCATTCTTGTTTTGTCCCTGAATGAATCAGCGTTTTTTTTTTAAAGTGTGAATGATTCAATGACTCATTCTTCTTTTGTCCCTGAATGAATCAGCGTTTTTTTTTAAAGTGTGAATGATTCAATGACTCATTTTTGTTTTGTCCCTGAATGAATCAGCGTTTTTTTTTTAAAGTGTGAATGATTCAATGACTCATTCTTGTTTTGTCCCTGAATGAATCAGCGTTTTTTTTAAAGTGTGAATGATTCAATGACTCATTCTTCTTTTGTCCCTGAATGAATCAGCGTTTTTTTTTTTTAAAGTGTGAATGATTCAATGTCTCATTCTTGTTTTGTCCCTGAATGAATCAGCGTTTTTTTTTTAAAGTGTGAACGATTCAATGACTCATTCTTGTTTTGTCCCTGAATGAATCAGCGGTTTTTTTTTAAAGTGTGAATGATTCAATGACTCATTCTTGTTTTGTCCCTGAATGAATCAGCGTTTTTTTTTTTAAAGTGTGAATGATTCAATGACTCATTCTTCTTTTGTCCCTGAATGAATCAGCGTTTTTTTTTTAAAGTGTGAATGATTCAATGACTCATTCTTGTTTTGTCCCTGAATGAATCAGCGTTTTTTTTTTTTAAAGTGTGAATGATTCAATGACTCATTCTTGTTTTGTCCCTGAATGAATCAGCGTTTTTTTTAAAGTGTGAATGATTCAATGACTCATTCTTCTTTTGTCCCTGAATGAATCAGCGTTTTTTTTTAAAAGTGTGAATGATTCTATGACTCATTCTTGTTTTGTCCCTGAATGAATCAGCGTTTTTTTTTTAAAGTGTGAATGATTCAATGACTCATTCTTGTTTTGTCCCTGAATGAATCAGCGTTTTTTTTTTAAAGTGTGAACGATTCAATGACTCATTCTTGTTTTGTCCCTGAATGAATCAGCGGTTTTTTTTTAAAGTGTGAATGATTCAATGACTCATTCTTGTTTTGTCCCTGAATGAATCAGCGTTTTTTTTTTAAAGTGTGAATGATTCAATGACTCATTCTTCTTTTGTCCCTGAATGAATCAGCGTTTTTTTTTTAAAGTGTGAATGATTCAATGACTCATTCTTGTTTTGTCCCTGAATGAATCAGCGTTTTTTTTTTTAAAGTGTGAATGATTCAATGACTCATTCTTGTTTTGTCCCTGAATGAATCAGCGTTTTTTTTAAAGTGTGAATGATTCAATGACTCATTCTTGTTTTGTCCCTGAATGAATCAGCGTTTTTTTTTTAAAGTGTGAATGATTCAATGACTCATTCTTCTTTTGTCCCTGAATGAATCAGCGTTTTTTTTTAAAGTGTGAATGATTCAATGACTCATTTTTGTTTTGTCCCTGAATGAATCAGCGTTTTTTTTTAAAAGTGTGAATGATTCAATGACTCATTCTTGTTTTGTCCCTGAATGAATCAGCGTTTTTTTTAAAGTGTGAATGATTCAATGACTCATTCTTCTTTTGTCCCTGAATGAATCAGCGTTTTTTTTTTTTAAAGTGTGAATGATTCAATGTCTCATTCTTGTTTTGTCCCTGAATGAATCAGCGTTTTTTTTTTAAAGTGTGAACGATTCAATGACTCATTCTTGTTTTGTCCCTGAATGAATCAGCGGTTTTTTTTTAAAGTGTGAATGATTCAATGACTCATTCTTGTTTTGTCCCTGAATGAATCAGCGTTTTTTTTTTTAAAGTGTGAATGATTCAATGACTCATTCTTCTTTTGTCCCTGAATGAATCAGCGTTTTTTTTTTAAAGTGTGAATGATTCAATGACTCATTCTTGTTTTGTCCCTGAATGAATCAGCGTTTTTTTTTTTTTAAGTGTGAATGATTCAATGACTCATTCTTGTTTTGTCCCTGAATGAATCAGCGTTTTTTTTAAAGTGTGAATGATTCAATGACTCATTCTTCTTTTGTCCCTGAATGAATCAGCGTTTTTTTTTAAAAGTGTGAATGATTCTATGACTCATTCTTGTTTTGTCCCTGAATGAATCAGCGTTTTTTTTTTAAAGTGTGAATGATTCAATGACTCATTCTTGTTTTGTCCCTGAATGAATCAGCGTTTTTTTTTTAAAGTGTGAACGATTCAATGACTCATTCTTGTTTTGTCCCTGAATGAATCAGCGGTTTTTTTTTAAAGTGTGAATGATTCAATGACTCATTCTTGTTTTGTCCCTGAATGAATCAGCGTTTTTTTTTTAAAGTGTGAATGATTCAATGACTCATTCTTGTTTTGTCCCTGAATGAATCAGCGTTTTTTTTTTAAAGTGTGAATGATTCAATGACTCATTCTTGTTTTGTCCCTGAATGAATCAGCGTTTTTTTTTTTAAAGTGTGAATGATTCAATGACTCATTCTTGTTTTGTCCCTGAATGAATCAGCGTTTTTTTTAAAGTGTGAATGATTCAATGACTCATTCTTCTTTTGTCCCTGAATGAATCAGCGTTTTTTTTTAAAAGTGTGAATGATTCTATGACTCATTCTTGTTTTGTCCCTGAATGAATCAGCGTTTTTTTTAAAAGTGTGAATGATTCAATGACTCATTCTTCTTTTGTCCCTGAATGAATCAGCGTTTTTTTTTTAAAGTGTGAATGATTCAATGACTCATTCTTCTTTTGTCCCTGAATGAATCAGCGTTTTTTTTTTAAGTGTGAATGATTCAATGACTCATTCTTGTTTTGTCCCTGAATGAATCAGCGTTTTTTTTTTAAGTGTGAATGATTCAATGACTAATTTTTGTTTTGTCCCTGAATGAATCAGCGTTTTTTTTTTTTAAAGTGTGAATGATTCAGTGACTCATTTTTGTTTTGTCCCTGAATGAATCAGCGTTTTTTTTTTAAGTGTGAATGATTCAATGACTCATTCTTCTTTTGTCCCTGAATGAATCAGCGTTTTTTTTTTTTTAAGTGCGAATGATTCAATGACTCATTCTTGTTTTGTCCCTGAATGAATCAGCGTTTTTTTTTTTAAGTTTGAATGATTCAATGACTCATTTTTGTTTTGTCCCTGAAAGAATCAGCGTTTTTTTTAAAGTGTGAATGATTCAGTGACTCATTCTTGTTTTGTCCCTGAAAGAATCAGCGTTTTCTTTTTAAAGTCTGAATGATTCAATGACTAATTTTTGTTTTGTCCCTGAAAGAATCAGCGTTTTCTTTTTAAAGTGTGAATGATTCAATGACTCATTTTTGTTTTGTCCCTGAAAGAATCAGCGTTTTCTTTTTAAAGTGTGAATGATTCAATGACTCATTTTTGTTTTGTCCCTGAAAGAATCAGCGTTTTCTTTTTAAAGTGTGAATGATTCAATGACTCATTCTTGT
>CM077185.1:1459350-1524350 GCA_039654105.1 Coreius guichenoti
CCATTCATGTCATAACAGTGATCTGTTTATATTTATTTATTGATAATGTCTCTGGTTACACTCTTTTGTTCCAACCAACAAGGAAAGGAGAAACAAAACCAAATAAAAGAGCAAGAAAATAGAATTTCAAGGTAACATCACCGGTTACACTTTATTTCGATAGCCCAGTTTAGATATTCTACTAACTATAAATAACTTTACAATTACATGTTGTAACGTGTATGTTCAGTTTCATTTCTTTGTGTTCTGTTCCTGTTTTACCTGCCTAAGTTCCTAGTTAGTTTCCTTGTTAATCTCATTGGTTCTTAATTATTTAACACCTGTTCTGTTTCAGTCAATCATCCTCAGATTCCTGTGTTTTGGTAACGTCTATGTTAACAGTTGTGTTTGTTAGTTCTCCAGCGATCTCCTGAGTGTTTGTTTTGAAATATTACAGACATCTTTTGTTATCTATCTTCTTCGCTGTGCACGTTACTATAACCACACTGTGACACATGTCAACTAACTCTCATTAGAGTACTAGTAGACTGTTCAAGGTTAGTAGAAGAAGTTGACATGTAGTTGCAAAGTTACTTATAGTTAGAAGAATGTGGGCTATCGAAATAAAGTGTTGCCCTTGTCACATCGTCATCTACGTAATCATTTTTACAGACAACATTTGATCCTGTTTTTAATTTTTAAGCTGTATTTTCCTCTGTGCTCCTCGTCTCTCGACCCATCTTGATCAAGGTTTGATTCAGTGGAAGTAAGCGTATATTGATGGCAGCTCTGTGCTTTATCACAGTCAAGGTTGCAGCTCCTGGCAAACACACACATCAGTCATCACACAGAGCTGCCACACACGGACATCAATCTAAGCGGCCAGCGGCCAGCGCTGAGAAGAGCTCCATCACAGCCAAATACAGCAGAGCACAGCGTTTCACTCAAACTCTCTGCACAACACAGTTTTGCCTTTAAAGGGGTAAAGCAGTTTGGCAGTTCATTTGATTTCGCTTTTCCTACGAGCACTGACATCTCAAGTATATTTCTGGCTATTTCCACAAACAGTAAAAATGGTGCTCTGTTACATATTTAATGTATTAGAGAAACACCATGTCGGAGTCGAAGGAGGGAGGAGCCAGGGTGGAGCCTTGATCGGTTTCATGGATGGGACCTGGGGATAAACTCATTGAGGCGGAGCTGGCAACTGAGGAGACCCTCACGATGCCATGAGGACGACTGCCCATGGCGAAATCGCAGGCCTGGAAGTCAGAGGTGATGTTGGCATAAGGGACTGAGGCCATGAAGGAGGCCTGGCAGAGAAAAAGAGGGAGCGAGGTCCAAGGTGGAGCCGGAGGAAAAGAAGAACCCGTTGGAGCCAAAGGGATGGAGGGCTGAGGCGCAGCCAGAGGCCCAAAAGTTCACTGTGGAACCAAGATGAGGAGTGACCAAGGTGAAGCCGGAAGAACGAGGGAGCCCGGTGGAGCCCGAGCAATGTTGGTTCATGGCAGAGCTAAGAGAGCGCAGAGCCAAGGTGGGGCCGATGGGCTGAGAGGCTGAGGTGGAGTCATGGGCCTGGAGGCCTGCAGTGAAGCCAGGGGATCCATCTCGCAGAGCTTGGCTGGTGGAGAGAAGACCCAAGGCGGAGCTACACACCACCAGCAGAGCAGGTGAGTTCTGGGGACTGGATGGAGCCAGTGGTGAAGGAGACAATGGGGTGGGAAGCAGACAGGGAGGGACTGAGCCATCTTATATTTTCCTTGGAGTGGGTACTGGGGTGGGAACAAGTGTGAGAGCTGACTCTGCTAGGAAGTTAATGAGCTAGTGCTCCTCAGCTGGCTCTGGAGTGGATTGCCCCCATGGTTGCGTAGGAAGAATGTTTCAATTACATCTTTTGGAGTGCTTCATTGGAGTGGGCGGAGCTAAAGAGCACTTTTGGTGCAATTTGCTCACCGCAACTCTCTGATTGGTGGAATTTTCTGCAGATGCACAACATAATGGGTAATGTAGTTTTCACCACAAATTCAGCTGTTAAATACAATTATTTAAAAAAAATGAGTTGAAATAATATGAACAGATGGCTTCAGCAAAAGCATAGACCATCAGTTAACAACCTTGGGATTCACAGAAGGTCAGTCTTTAAAGGGTTTATAAGTCATCATTAAAAATGAGTTTCCCTATGGGGAAAATGAATAGAGTTTTTCATTCTGGAACCCGACTGTTGTGCTTTGACCGCAATTTTATCTGAAAATTGACTGCATTCTTCAGGTTTAACCATTTGTCCCTGTACCAAAGTTATAACTGTTCTTACAATAGTTTCCTTTAATTAAAAAAGCCTTACCTTTATTTTGCTCTTGGAATAAATGAATAGTGGCTGACTGTGAATAAAGCATGTCTACAGTGACATCTGTAAATTAAAAATTCTGCTTTGGTTTGATCAGGGATAAATTAACCAAATGGACATTTGGGTGTGTGCCCAGAGACACCACTTCCAGAGAGGAACTAAAACATGTCCAACGAACAAAAAAATAAAATAAACAGATCATATAATATTTATTTTGACCTCCTGAGGCGGATAATAAACAGTTTCTGAAGATAAAGCAGCCCCTTTCACTGACCATTTCATGAAAAGGAAAAAGAGTTTCAAGCCTTTTGTACCCTGTTTTCATGGAAAGAGCATCCTAACAGTCATAACATGAAACATACACGATAAATGATAAAGAAACATTCACGGGTCTCCACTGAGTATGTTATCTCGCAGGAATAAAACTGGGTGATTTTTTGGGGGGTGTTTTTTTTACTGTGCCATAATTTGATGGGTTTATGATATGACTGGGGAAGGAAACAGACCTAACAACTCCCCCTGGGGCTCCTGACACCATCCGCACTCCCATAAACAGGAAACCACGCAGATTAGAATTGCAGTCTGGGTAGCAAACACACACAAAGGGCACAAACTGTCTAGACATGTTTTTTTAAACTTGGGGTTCAGGACAATCAGGTCAAGAATTTCTGCAAGTGAAGCAATACATGCATATAAACACACATGCAGCTGTGGAGGCACACACACACACGCACACACACACGCACACAATCACACACCACAGACTCACACACACACGCACATGTGGACACACACACAGTCAAACGTGTGAACAAAAGATGCAATTTGCCTTTGCTGTGAAGCAATACCCCTTTGTTTAAACCCTGTTAGAGGATCTTCAAATATCGCACATCTGCATGACTGCAATAGACCACAATGAAGTCACTTTAGCGAGAGGTCATTATATTCCCTATAACTAGATTTACATATCGCTAGTGATATAATGACACACATAGGCAAAAACAGAAGGCAACAGAATGCAAGTCAACTTGCAACACTCATGCAACGGGATGCTCAAAAACAGCGATTCATGACCAAACAGCCATTGTACACTCACCTAAAGGATTATTAGGAACACCATACTAATACTGTGTTTGACCCCCTTTCGCCTTCAGAACTGCCTTAATTCTACGTGGCATTGATTCAACAAGGTGCTGAAAGCATTCTTTAGAAATGTTGGCCCATATTGATAGGATAGCATCTTGCAGTTGATGGAGATTTGTGGGATGCACATCCAGGGCACGAAGCTCCCGTTCCACCACATCCCAAAGATGCTCTATTGGGTTGAGATCTGGTGACTGTGGGGGCCATTTTAGTACAGTGAACTCATTGTCATGTTCAAGAAACCAATTTGAAATGATTCGAGCTTTGTGACATGGTGCATTATCCTGCTGGAAGTAGCCATCAGAGGATGGGTACATGGTGGTCATAAAGGGATGGACATGGTCAGAAACAATGCTCAGGTAGGCCGTGGCATTTAAACGATGCCCAATTGGCACTAAGGGGCCTAAAGTGTGCCAAGAAAACATCCCCCACACCATTACACCACCACCACCAGCCTGCACAGTGGTAACAAGGCATGATGGATCCATGTTCTCATTCTGTTTACGCCAAATTCTGACTCTACCATCTGAATGTCTCAACAGAAATCGAGACTCATCAGACCAGGCAACATTTTTCCAGTCTTCAACTCTCCAATTTTGGTGAGCTCGTGCAAATTGTAGCCTCTTTTTCCTATTTGTAGTGGAGATGAGTGGTACCCGGTGGGGTCTTCTGCTGTTGTAGCCCATCCGCCTCAAGGTTGTGCGTGTTGTGGCTTCACAAATGCTTTGCTGCATACCTCGGTTGTAACGAGTGGTTATTTCAGTCAAAGTTGCTCTTCTATCAGCTTGAATCAGTCGGCCCATTCTCCTCTGACCTCTAGCATCAACAAGGCATTTTCGCCCACAGGACTGCCGCATACTGGATGTTTTTCCCTTTTCACACCATTCTTTGTAAACTCTAGAAATGGTTGTGCGTGAAAATCCCAGTAACTGAGCAGATTGTGAAATACTCAGACCGGCCCGTCTGGCACCAACAACCATGCCACGCTCAAAATTGCTTAAATCACCTTTCTTTCCCATTCTGACATTCAGTTTGGAGTTCAGGAGATCGTCTTGACCAGGACCACACCCCTAAATGCATTGAAGCAACTGCCATGTGATTGGTTGATTAGATAATTGCATTAATGAGAAATTGAACAGGTGTTCCTAATAATCCTTTAGGTGAGTGTATGTAAATGTGTAGTATCCAGATCCGTGTGCATTGCATTAATTCATATTTTATTTAATATTGAAAGCAGAAAAATGATAGGATCAAGGGTAGAAAATGGATAAACAGCTTGTATGTTTGATTTACACATGTGCGGGTGAGAATTAAACACCCCTTTCCACTGATTGGTCAACTAAATGTTTCGTGCAGCAGAATAACAATCATCCTCTTTACAGATGTATGAATTCTTAGAGTGTTTATTGCAACTGCATTTCATCTCTTTCTCATCAAACAACCAACACTAACGAACGGCTTGATGCAACCTGTCAGACCCTTCTTCTGTGTAGGCACAGGCACAGAAATATTAAGTGTTTATGTCAGAACTATGAATGTCCCTCACATCTGCACCCACATTAACCCCTCGCCTACATCTTTGGCCTGTTTTATTTAGCTGTCCAACTCTCAGTAGCAAAGATGTGTGACACACTGGACAGAACAGAGCTAATTCATTTACAAATAACAGCAATAAATGCTTTAGGAATCTGCACAACTGGAGCAGAGAATGAGTATTATTCATCCACATGTTGCCTGGATCTGGGCCGACACTATGTTGCTGTCTGAGTGTTTAATGCCCATCTACATGTGGAAATCGAATATTCAAAATATCGAAACCCCTGAACAACGAAAATGAATGCAATGTACACTATCCCATCAGTGCTTCAAAGGAAGCTTCTCCAAGAGGATTTTGTCAGTGCAGTCTCAAATGTTGAGGTGTACACTCTTAAAAAACCTGCAAAAATTGTACCTTCGGGGTCACTGGGGCAGTATCCACAAAGGGACATCTTTGTACCGTATTTACCCCTACTGAATGCTGGAGGTGTAACAGGCCCAGCATTTGCACACTTGGCCAATAGAAACAGGGTTGAACGTGTCACCATGACATGGCTCTAAAACCCACAGCTGATGGAGACGGACAAATACAATCCATTTGCTCAGACCTAATCAAAATTACAGAGGGTTCAAGCTCAGTGTGATGGGTCAGAAGCAAACTCACCCATACGATATTGTCTGAGAGGAGAGTGTATCTCAGTGTATCAGCAGCTCCACAGAGCCATAAACCAGAAGATGATTTGATTCTACCCAGATTCACGCGTCCCAGATGTGGGCTGGATCTGGGCCGACACTATGTTGCCGTCTGGGTAATGAGCACTTGTGGCTCAGCTCGCCATATCGCACATACTTACATATTTTGAGTTTGATTACAACTTAATATTATTTACAACTTATAGGGCCCTATTTTAACGATCTGGCGCAGGTGCTCTTAGGGCATGTCCGAATCCACTTTTGCCAGCGCGCCCGGCGCATGGTCTAAAAGGGTTGTCCCTAGTCTCTTAATGAGTCATGGGTGTGTTTTGGGCGTAACGTGCAATAAACCAATCAGAGTCTCATCTCCCATTCCCTTTAAAAGCCAGTTGTGCTCGCACCATGAGCAGATTCACTATTTACATGGAGCAGAAAGACTGAACGCTTCTCCAGAGAGGAATCCTTTTATTTTTAATATTTAATGTGTGTGTGCTGCTGCGCATCCCTGTGTGTGTAATAAGCAGTGTATGCGCGTTGTGCACCGCCTATAGGCTCATATTACCAACACACCCTTTAAATAACACAAAAAACACTGCACTATTGACTTTAGAGCAGGTGTGTGTTGGTCAATGGCGCAGTCGTTTTCAGTTCCTCACAATAGCAACGCTCCAACAATGCTCCTGAACACACCTGGTTTAGACCAGACGCCCATGGGTGAACAGATGCGCCAGTGCATTTGATATTTAAACAACGTGGAGCTGGACGTGAACATGAGAACTGCGTCGGGCTGAAACTAGCAGAACACACTTGCATCGCGCCTGGCGTCACATTGCGCCGTGTGTATGATAGGGCCCATAATCTTTGGACAGCATCTGTTCCTCAGTTTGTACACAGACAGCACCATATCCATATCCAGATCCGGCCCACATCTGAGACATGTTGAATCCACATGTACCAGATGTGGGCCGGATCTGGCCCGAAACTATGGTGCTGTCTGGGTAAAGAAGAGAAAATGTGTATACAGTAATGAAGTTGTAATGGAAGCAGGTTTGAAGGCTTTTTGTTCAAGCATTTATATAATACATCTCGTTCTCACTCTGAATGCATCAAAACATTTCTTTTAATGAGAAACCTTTGGCATCAATGCACAGACGCGAAGGGCATGGGAATTTTATTGTAATGAAAGTATATTTTGGTATCATTTTCTCATTATGACATATGTTGGGGTATGTTGGAGTTTGAACAGGGGAATGCATGACGCCACACTGCTCAGTCAAACACTACGGGTAATAAATCTGATATCAATCAGCCTGTGCTGTGACTAGTAGAGTTTTCAGTGCATTGCTCCACAGTTGCAGAGGTAGTTGATGGCAGTAAATCAGGAGTGTGAGTGAGTGTGTGCGTGTGTTTTGTGATGGCGTTTAAGTGTGTGATGACGGCCACTAACAGCACCCTTGCTGAGATTTACTGCAACTAACCGGTGGCTTTTTCATTAGGGTTTGTGAGCAGCACCTGATTATGAGAATCCAACATGAATGACACGCTGAGATTGCCAGTAGCTGTTTCCGTCCACAAATTTTTACGGGAATTTTGGGATATCGCATTAAAAATGCTGGATGGAAACATCAACATGACAAAAACAAATGTGCTTAATTGAGGTGGATCATTTTTTTATCTGATAAGAAGACATGCGCCTTCGATGTGCATCAAAAACTCATGTGGCTTTGCCTCAACAGTGGATGTGATTGGATAACAGGACTAACCAGTGGACCAATCGCATCGCAGCATCTCAAATGCTGGTTTGGTCATTCTGAGACGCCTGAGCCAAAGTCTGTCGTCAGAATGATTTGGTTTGATTCCCTCCGAAATGTAGCGTAAAGATGAACACACACAAATCAGAATGAATCCCAAAAGTCTTAATAAACCAGGAGAAAACGCTGCTTTATTCGCAAATGATTTATGCAATATTCCAATTTTTGAATTCTCAACTTTGGATGGGTTTTAATGCTGTAATTTAAACAGATAGGGTACAACGGGGCTACAGACACACCGTAAGAAAAATTTGCTTTTCTCTACTCCCATAGTGTATGATTGCAGAAAAAATATATATGTTTGTATTGAACATTGATGGAGCAACAGATTTTGTGTGAAAATAAATCATAAAAGTGGTTTATTTTGTTTAAAAATCGTATAAATGTAGGGCAAAAGACACAGTATTGATACAAATACTTCAGCTAAAATAATATGTTTTTAATAATATCTAAGTTAATAATTGTTCAAAACAATCACTTTAGCAAACTATTTTTGGTTTATTTTGATAAATAAAAGAACTATTTTTTTCAATAAATATACTGTCATTAAAATATGTCCAATTATTTTAAAAAGTAAAGATTTCTGAAAGCATTGAAGGAGATCACATAATTATTTAATATAGATTTACAGTAGTAACCATAAATATATTTTATTATATGATATGATTAATATCACTTTTTTAAATATGATTGTTTCATTATAAATATGGTGATTCTGGGTGGACATCCAACTTAATATATAATATTTGAATCTGAATCTAACCATGTCATGTCAACAAATGTTAAAGTCAGCGGCTGTTTATTATCATGTTAATTATTGTGTCTTTTACCCCAAATACCATACTTTACTTTTATATATTCATCCGTTATTGAAAAACTGTTGCTTTAATTACCTTGAACAAAACTGAAAATCATTAAGAAGACCTTAATTTTATCGATTCTCATTTGCTGCTTAATCAGAATAATCACGTCAAGGATCAGGCAAATTTCCACGTGCATCTTGAAAAGCGGATGTTTTGGAAAGCGCTGAGGCAAGTTTTGTGCCATCTAGAGGTTTAGAGGAAAATAAAATCAAAGGCGCCTTTTACCCCACGGCGCCTTTAGCCCCGTTGTACCCTCCTAGTTTAAATTTCTATAGTATATACTGTAGTATATTATTGTATCATTTCTTCAAACTGTAGTGATGACAGCCAGGGAGTTTCTAGTGTTGCTGTAGTCCTTTAAAAGGCTCTCTGTTACTCTAAACGCTGCGACTTTCCTCTTGGGTTTCAGCGGTTTCCTGAAGGGCAAATGCTAAAGGTATTTCAGTAATTCTTCCAAGAAGAGAACAAACAAGACTGCATAAAATATCATTTTCTGTGTTATTAATGGGTCTAATATACTGTGAGAGAGTAATAACAGTTGCTCGACTGGCACAATCTGCATGCCAGCCTCTCTTCTCATGGCCGCTTAGAAATGGCTTGATTTTTGTAGATCCGCTGAGCTGTGAAGTCCATGTGATGGATCCGCAGAGAGGGAAAAATACAGGTCTACATCACAAAAATCAGACATCTATAACATAATGGTGGCAGGTGGTGTTTATAATTGAACCTACAAGGTAGACATGTGCATACTGCCATCTGGCCAACACAAACATTCCTATAGACTTGAGTGTTTTCTATGGGTTGGACTAAGCAATTGATTTAAAACATCTCTACGACTTCCTCTGCAGAGAGACTGTAACATCAGCTTTAGGATCAGTATTCTCTCTGGACACATTAACTCAAACAGGAAGAAACTTCGGATATAACATAAAAAGAAAATATAGAAACTATAAACGTGCATGCTTTGGAAGTGTTTCCAAACCTCTTATTTCCATAGCATGCTGAGCTCGGCACACATGTAACAAGAGATTTCAAGAGTTAACAAGAAACCACATCTGCATATGTACAGCGCTACAGAAACAATGAGTGTGTCTGTGCATGTAGACTACACACTTCTGGATAATTAAAGTTTATGACATAGCAATGGATTTCTTTTTACCTTAATACATAGTATGGAGAGCAAATGGTTCATTGATTGTGCAGTTGATGCTTTATCTGTATTATATCATTCTCAGACTGCCAAATGAATGACAAAACTAGGAAAATTTGTATTTTCTGGTAGACTTCATTGCCATTTTTCACCAACAGTGCAAGAAAACTTAGTCCTACTTATATTAAATGTCTTTAAAAACTATGTACTAACATTTAAATTAATCATTTGAAACAATGCACTTACACTTACTTTCATTTAAAAATACCTGCATGTAATTCTTATCTATAATGACAATGTTGACCACTTAACCCGCACTTTAACCTACCCATTCCCACCAAACCTGTCCTAAACTTACAAACTTAAACTTACAATTGTACAGTCAATATTTTCACTTAAAATGGAAGTACTATACCCAGATAGCAAGCCACCATTGAAATAATGTTAAATCAATGTAAATGTGTCAAAGTTAACTGCATTGAATAAACATAACTTTTGAACCCGCAATTAATGATGAAAAAATGTTGAAATATCATCCAAAAATCAATGGTAATGACATTGAATCAATGTTACAATGTGATGATGGTTCAGAAAATGAAACACAACAACTACAACTGACTTAAAGCCACACAGCCTGAAATCAACTGAAGATAAAATAAGGCAATAAATCTCTCAAGATCTCAGCCGAAGTTCTTATTGAGATTTAACAAAGGTTTAGAAAATGTTTGGTCACCATTATGGTGATCAGTGTTTCCTTTAGTTGGGCAGTTTGACTCTTGGCTTTTTATGCGAGTTTGTGGTCTTTGTAACAGTGTTTACCAAAACACATCATTTGTTGCAAAGAAAGCCAGAAACAAAGATGATCAGATAATTTAGTTTTCAGCGTCACAAAGTAGATTAATTCACTAATTTTATCATTTATTCGTTAAAAGTGGGTTTTTGTTATCAATAGATTATATTCACAATTCCCAACAGATCAGCCATTCTGAATTTTGACTTTTTTCACACACACAGACATTAAAGAATCAGCATGTGAATCTCAACAATGGTGACAAGCTTTATGCCGCAATGCATGCTGGGAGTCATGAGTTTTATACTATGGTGGCTCCCAGCATGCATCATGTCACCATTGTTGAGATTCATATGCTGATATTTGATGTCTGTGTGCGTCTAATTTATTTTTCCCGTAATGTATTTTAAGAATAACAATTCAGAATATCTGATCTGTTGAATTGTTGGTGAATATCATCTATTAATGACAAACAGCCACTTTTGGTCAGGAATAAGATTAGTGAATTATTCTACTTTATGATGCTGAAAAATAGATCACCTGATCATCTTTGTTTCTAGTATTCAACACTGTTACAAAGACCACAAGCTCAGATAAAAAAAACCAAGTCAAACTGCCCAACTAAAGGAAACACTGATCACCATAATGGTGACCAAACATTTTCAATCAAACATCATTTAAACCTGTTAATTCTTAATAAGAACTTCTGCTGAGATCTTGAGAGATTTATTGTCTTCTTTTATCTTCAGTTGTAGTTGTTGTGTTTCATTTTCTGAGAGTGCAAGCATGATTTTGAACCATCAACACATTGTAAAATTGATTCAATGCCATTACCATTGATTTTTGGATGAAATTTCAACATTTTTTCAACATTAATTGTGGGTGCAAACGTGATGTTGATTCAATGCAGTTAACATTGACACATTAACACTGATTTAACATTATTTCGATGGTTGCTTGTTATCTGGGATAGTCTGTAGTCTAGGATCAAAGAAAAGTTTCCCTCTCACAATTACTCTGTGGTTGCCTTCATGTTCGCTCAGCGTAAATACGATCGTTCGTACGGCAGGATGTTCAGCGGTGAATTGATTAACATCAAATGCTGCATGTTAAAAGGAATGAGTCCACTGTTTAAAACGCTGAATTACGGCTCTGTCATATATTGAGTTACGGCAGAGCTTCACCGCACCTCTCATGAGCTCCACGTGGAAAGTGTTGCATCACAGAAGGGCCATTTTACTACCTAACTATGCTTTCGATGTTGTGACGTGACTCAGGATCAGTCTCTTTTGACTTTAGTGTGGGCACCGCCCTAATAATGGGGCAATCATTTGTGTCCATCTAAAGCTCAAGGGCAGATGGGGTCAAAGTTAAAACTGCTTGAACATTGAGCATCATGTTACAGCGCTTGACCTGTACGAAACCTTGATGCTTCGCTTCATAGAGTTCAATACATGAGGGAATGTCGACGGCATGTCAAATGGCCTTTAGAATGGTTAGACTGCGGTTTGCACAGTCAGTCTGTTCTCTCAGATCCAGTCTTTTCTTAATGGGGTCCATATGGAAGAGTTTTGGGAGAAGACTGGCATGTTGGGTTGAGAGGATCTAGCCTTGCTTATTGGGTGCAGCTCTTCTCTGGCTTCCTGATATCCCAACAGACATGGGTCATTCACACAAAAACTGAAACTTTGTCATCATTTTGTCATCATTTTGTCATCATATTGTCCGAGAATGACATTTCAAACATCAGTCTGGGTAGCACTTTACTTTACAGTGTCTGTTACACATGTTGCATGTGTTTAAATGATGTATAATTACATGCAACTAACCCTAAACCAAACCCTATAGTAAGTGCATGTTGTTTATTGATATTACTCAGTACTTAAAGGGATAGTTCACCCAAAATTCTGCCATCATTTACTCACCCTCAAGTTGTTCCAAACATGTATGCATTTCTTTGTTCTGCTGAACCCAAAGGAAGATATTTTAAAGAATGTTGGTAACCAAACAGATCCCCATTGACTACCATAGTAGGAAAAAAAATACTATAGTAGATAGTGGGGCCTGAGATGTGCTTGGTTACAAACTTTCTTCCAAATATCTTGGGTTTGAGGGTGAATAAATAGTGACAAGTGTATATGTACTTTTCTGAAATCCATAACTTGGACACAGTCTCATCTGATAACAAATCACTTTAAATTGTAATGTAGACACATGCATTTTCTATAAAGCTGCTTTGAAATGATATGTATTGTGAAAAGCGCTATACAAATAAATGTGAATTGAATTGAAGAGCTCCATTTTTTGGGTGAACAATGCCTTTAAATCCAAAACCCAGATTTGACCAAATGCAGTTGGGTCTCCAGACTATATCCTACTATTTAAATACTCTCCTCCCATAAATTTAGCAAGGTCAGCCACAAAAATGCATTTCTAATGCTAATTTTACACTGCTGTCTTTAGTAAATCCTAACTGTTGTTTCTTTTAATGGCAAAACTTTGTTTGCACTGGCGCAAGCTGTTATACTGTAAAAAATTTACAGGATTTACAGGATTAAAGAGTATTATTTTACAATAAATTACTGTAGTCAGAAATTTACAGAGAAATTAATGCATGCTGGGTCATTTTCTTATGAATTACTATGAATCAACAGCAAAATGATGCTGACATCACAGTAACTCACTGCTCTTGTTTTACTGTGAATTCACATGATAAAGTTGTCTTTGCCACTGTAAGAAATTATATTGTTTAGTACTGTAATTCTTTTGAAGTCACCATGATGGTGATCAGTGTTCCATTAGCTTGGGATCTTGGAACTTGTATATTCATATTCAAATTTCTGATCATTCAAGTCAGAAGTATAACAAATGAAAATGTTTGTTAAAAGAAAGACAAGCTAGAATATAAAACAAACTAATTGGCTGATTTTAAGTTAGTCAAGCTATGTTATTATTAGCATTATTTCAACATGAATGTTTACCAACATCTTGTTTCAAATTCAATGTTGTTTGTAGATGGATATTTCACAATAGTAAAGCAGCTGCTGAGATTTATTATCATCTTTCATCTTTTTTTTTTTCCATCACCAAATGAAGCACAGACATATAAAACACAACAAGGGTGACACTCAACAAATAATAATAATAAAAAAGATAAATTCTGAACATTACAAAATAAACAAACAACACAAACTGTTAAAAGTATACCAAAAATAAGTTCAAGAATCAAGAAACTCCACAGCATAATCTATTCATGCCGCACTGCATGCTGGGTACCTTGACCTGTATTGGCAGGATAAGCTGATATTGTAGATTTTACAAGATATTTCCAAGAGTGCCGTTAGACACAAGAGAAGTCCTACTGTGGAATTACTGTGAAAGTAATGCAGTTATTAACCTGTCATTTCACAGTAAAATAGAAACAGTGGCCTGTGACTGTTTTGGGTCATGAAACCCTGAATTACATTAAAAGTGTAGAATATGAATCCTTGAAAATCTATTTGATAGTGCTGAAAGTGTTGAAAAGTAATGAAGCGCGGTCCTAAAATAACAGAGAATGTTCAGGTGTGTGTGTGTTTGTGTGTGTGTGTGTGTGCTTCTGGCTCAATGTGTTTTACAGAAACCAGCTCTTGCAGAGAAAGCCACAAATCCACCTACACACGATTCTATATTCACAACATCATAACACGCTTTGGGCCTGTATACAGTAGTTGTCTCTCCCGTATTGTGTATGTGTGTATCTCCTAGCAGACACACTCTCCCCCCCACACACACTATATAATAGGCCCTTGTGAGAAGAGCAGAACAGTGCACATCTTGGACAGGCTGTTCTTGTCAAGCCCACCTCCTCCAAGAACACAACACATGTCCATCTGTTAAATCCATTACAGCAGGCCAGACCCGCACAACAAGAACTCTGTCATTTCCTCCTCCTGCGTCCCTGGAGTCTGAACCGCGTGTCTGTGAGGTGAATCACAGCGCTGATCCGCGCTTGTTCGCTCTGTGTTTAAAACAGCCTACCTTCAGCTATGACTGACAGGTGCACAAAGAAGCATGAAGATGACACCGAACAAAGAATGCTCTAGTTTCTTCTCAGCTTCACGTCTGCACTCTTACATAAAACCAGGAGTGGATGAAAGACTACTCAACAAGTGAGTCACAAATCATAGACATCCAAACATACCTACACTACTAGTCAGAGGACTGGACACGTATACTCATTCGGACTCTTTTCCATATCTTAGAATACTCGGAAATAAAACAAAAATGGGAATAATGCAATCACATAAATGAGAGCTCTCTTATATTTGAGCTAGATTTTGGTTTACTTTATTATTAAGAATAATCACTGCTGGGTGACTGATTACAATTTAATGCCATTGTGTGAATTATATTTTTTATATAGCACAATGTATGTTTAGATAACATTGTATTTTAGCATGATTTCCGCGTGGAATCATGTACTTGTACTTTTATTTGATAATTTGATATTTTGTTTCCTTTCCTTTTATTTTTTTTCTTTCTCTTTTGTGTGTGTTTTAAAGGATTAGTTCACTTGAAAATGAAAATTTCCTGATAATTGACTCACCCCCATCTCATCCAAGTTGTTCATGTCATTCTTTCTTCAGTCGAAAAGAAATTAAGTTTTTTTAGGAAAACATTCCAGGATTTTTCTCCACATAATGGACTTCAATGGCAACCAACGGTTGAAGGGTCAAATCAATGCAGTTTCAAAGGAAGGGCTTTAGAGGCTCTGCACGATCCCAGAGGAATAGGGTCTTATCTAGACAAACCATCGGCCATTTTCTAAAAAAAATAAACATTTATATACTTTTTAACCTCAAATGCGCAACTTCGGTGTTGTTCTTCTTCACGGCGTATGACGTCATCACGTCGGAAAGGTCACGCGTGATGTAGGTGGAAGTACCGACCCAGTGTTAAAACAAACGTGCAAAGACTAAATCAAACGCCCTTTACAAAAATAAAGGTAAAACAACTTTAAAGTTGGAGAAGAACATGAGATGGAGTTTTTGGGCACTGGGTCGGTACTTCCACCTACGTCACGCGTGACCTTTCCGACGTGATGACGTCATACGCCGTGAAGAAGAACAACACCGAAGTCGCGCATTTGAGGTTAAAAAGTATATAAAAATTTTTTTTTTTTAGAAAATGGCCGATGGCTTGTCTAGATAAGACCCTATTCCTCGTCTGGGATCGTGCAGAGCCTCTGAAGCCCTTCCTCTGAAACTGCATTGATTTGGACCTTCAACCGTTGGTTGCCATTGAAGTCCATTATGTGGAGAAAAATCCTGGAACGTTTTCCTCAATAAACTGAATTTCTTTTCGACTGAAGAAAGAAAGACATGAACATCTTGGACGAGATGGGGGTGAGTCAATTATCAGGAAATTTTTATTTTCAAGTGAACTAATCCTTTAATACAGATGCTTTGTTTTTTTGTTTTTAGGATGACTTTTTAACATTTCTGTCAAGGGTCTACAGATGAAAAATAACCACATTTACATCCATGTTTATTAATGTGCACAGCCCCTGTAAACAAATAAACTTAAACTATATGTAATTATATAACCTATAAAAAATAACTGTAATCTGATTAGGAGCATTTTAAAATGTAATATGTGACCCTGGACCACAAAACCAGTCATAAGGGTTAATTTTTTGCAATTAAGATTTATACATCATATGAAAGCTGAATAAATAAGTTTGTTAGGATAGGACAATATTTGAGAATCTGGAATCTGAGGGTGCAAAAAAATCTAAATATTGAGAAAATCTCCTTTAAAGTTGTCCAAATGAAGTCCTTAGCAATGCATATTACTACTAATAATATATTTTTTATATATTTACGGTAGGAAATTTACAAAATATCTTGATGGAACATGATCTTTACTTAATATCCTAATGATTTTTGGCATAAAAGAAAAATTGATAATTTTGACCCATACAATGTATTGTTGGCTATTGCCACAAATATACCCGTGAGACGCATGACTGGTTTTGTGCTCCAGGGTCACATATAATATAATTACAGGTACTTACTCAGATTCCAAACAGTAAGTACTTGTAATTAGATTATATTACGTTTTTAAATGCTCTAATCAGATTACAGTTACTTTTTATGGATTACATATTATTCACACAATGGCAGCAAATTGTTAATAATTTATTGATTCTCCCTGATACTTCTTTTTTTCTCTAATTCACTTGAAGAATGAAACATATTTTCTTTCTTGTAGTTTTTTTTATTTATTTATATGGCACACAATCCCATTCAAAACGAGTTAGTAAAAGTAATCTAAAAGTAATCCAAAATGTAGTCTGAATACATCACCTAAAATAGGTAATTTTTGTCATGTAATTTGTAATCTGTAACAGACTATAATTTGTAAGTAATCTACCCTGCACTGAGAATAATATCCTCATATGTGCAAAACACAATTACTGACTAAACAGCAACTAAACCTTTTTTCTAGTTCTTAAAGTTCCCCTGTAGTCAATAATTTTATCCCTTAAAACTCATCTTTGATCACCAAAATGACATATTTAAATGTTTTTTCCTGTGAAAAAATTTCGTCATGCCTTAAAATAGCTTGAATATAGCTCGACACCCTTGCTTCATTTAGTATGCACAGATTCATGAATATGCAAATGAGCCCCGCCTCCACTCACTCACACCAGCTTCACTCGCTCAACTTTACTGTAGTAAACGCTGCACAATGGTATCGCTTTCTACAACGTCAGACACATAACGGTAATTAATATGATTAGCCTTTAGCTTGACTACGTTATCAAACAGCCAATAATGTATTGCTAAGAAAGGCATATAGTTCATCATAACATCGTAATATACATCATATACATAATTCACCCACTATATTACTAAATCTACCCGGTTTTTCATATCAACAGAAAAATATAGCAGGATAACCTGCTTCTCTTGAGACGTTTCAGAGAATAGTTAATGATATGCTAATGACCAAACGCTAAAGCCCCGCCCACACATTGACATGATTGGTTACAACATGTATGTGATGTCAGAAATACCAGCGATTTCAAACCTCGTTTTTGAGACTGTCTTTGGTTCACTGCGGTTTTAAAGAGAAAATACTCACTGATGACTGTTGACTGATGAATTTGCACATGGTTTGCCTTAAAGCATATTAAAAACGCCACATCGACATATAAACAATATTAAAAACTTGATTTTAACCACAGGGGGACTTTAAGCAAGGTCTAATAAATGAACAGTGAATGAACAGAAATGGCTCTGGAAATCCGCACTGAACATTTTTCTTTATGAACATGTTGTTCGGGATACAGGCACACATTTGTAACAGAAATCTTTTTTGTTGAACGAGCCATGAGGTGCTTGTGTGTCGATGATACGTTTTTATTTCCCATGAATCAAGCAGGTAATTTCAGCCTTTGGAACTGCTGACTGGCTGGACGGGAGTGTGTAAATGAGGGCTGGTGGGTAATAGACCCCTGACGCCCTCTGTAACCTCAAGCTGAAATATACGTTTATATTCTTTCTTTTTTTTTGCTACATAAATAAGTGTTACAATGTGGTCAGCAGGAACAAAGGCAAAGGAGATTCAAAAACAAGGTTTTATTAATAATCCAAACACTCTGAATGAACACGCAGGAGAATAACGCAAACCACACAAAGCATAAACGAGAACTGACCAAGAATATATATACGTACATAATGGGCCCTAACACACACCTGGTGCAATGCGGCGCCAGGCGCAACGCCAGTGTTTTCTGCTAGTTTCAGCCCGACGCAGTTCTCATGTTCACGTCCAGCTCCACGTTGTTTAAATATCAAATGCACTGGCGCATCTGTTCACCCATGGGCGTCTGGTCTAAACCAGGTGTGTTCAGGAGCATTGTTGGAGCGTTGCTATTGTGAGGAACTGAAAACCACTGCGCCATTGACCAACACACACCTGCTCTAAAGTCAACAGTGCAGTGTTTTTTGTGTTATTTAAAGGGTGTGTTAGTAATATGAGCCTATAGGCGGTGCACAAAGCGCATACACTCTGATTATTACACACACAGGGACGCGCAGCAGCACACACACACACACACACATTAAATATTAAAAATAAAAGGATTCCTCTCTGGAGAAGCGTTCAGTCTTTCCGCTCCATGTAAATAGCGAATCCGCTCATGGTGTGAGCACAACTGGCTTTTAAAGGGAAAGGGAGATGAGACTCTGATTGGTTTATTGCACGTTACGCCCAAAACACACCCATGACTCATTAAGAGACGAGGCACAACACTTTTGGACCATGCGCTGGACGTGCTGACCATTTTTCCAGTCATTAAACTAGCAAAAGTGGATTCGGACACGCCCTAAGAGCA
This sequence comes from Coreius guichenoti, assembly GCA_039654105.1. NCBI lineage: Eukaryota > Metazoa > Chordata > Actinopteri > Cypriniformes > Gobionidae > Coreius > Coreius guichenoti. The sequence continues at coordinate 1,478,046 of CM077185.1, forward strand.
CCTGCGCCGTGCGCTTCAGACCATGAGCTCAGATTGGTAAAATAGGGCCCAGAGTCTTAAGTAAAAAAAAAGAGCCAGTTGGCCGAAAAAAAAATCTTCACTTTTGTTATCATTAACATATTTAATATTCAATACACATGCATGAAGCGTAAAACATTGCATCCCTCTGCGGTTGGCTTGTCAGTATCGTGGTATTATAATATTGTGGTTATCACGACAGCCCTAGAAACATCTCCCAGTTCAAGTCGTCTAGAGACAGAACTGTGCTTCATATGAAGCTTTTTTGTACGATATTCTTTTGAAAAGAGTTGGAAGGACATGAGTGAGGGTAAATAATGGCAGAATTTTCATTTTTGGGTGAATTATTCCTTTAACCTTCACAACTGAATAACACACAAAAATACCTCATATAGGGATGAATATTGGCTAGGTCAGAGCTGGAAGCGTTTACAGGTACAGAATGAACAGCAGAGCAGAGAAAATCAGAAACCCCAGACATTAAAGCCCACGTTACCTTACGTAAAGCTCGCTCCAGACCAAGACGATATCAATCCACTTCAGCTATGTGTATATTAGTAACCAGACAGCAATATAGTGTCAGCCCAGATCCGGCCCACATCTGGTACGCGTGGAATCCACATGTACCAGATGTGGGCTGGATCTGGGCCGTCACTATGTTGCTGCCTGGGTCAGTAACTAGTTGGAATGTCTGTTCTTCTTTTAAAGGGGATGTCTAATGCTATTTCATGCATTCTGAATTATTTACACTGTTAAAGAGTTGATTCTCATGATAAACATGGACAAAATTTAAAAAAAACGAGCTGGACGTATGACGGAGTATTCTGTGCCAAATACACTCCTTCAGGATTCGAACAAGTTTCGGAAAGTTTTTTTTCGAGTATGGCCCTGTATGACGTCATAAAGGGCGGAAATTTCTTATATGGGCACTTCTCCCGGATGAGCGCGCACACACACGCACACACACACACACATCAACCAGAGCGAGAGCAAGAGCACGCCCATCAACGAGCTTCGTTCGGGTTACGGAAGTCGGCGGCGGCGCTGGCGTTGTGTTTTTAGACCACAAAATCAACAATGTCACTAAAGAAGTGTGTTTCTGGTGTGAGGGAAAGATCACCTTGTTCAGCTTCCCAAATAACCCAGCGTTAAGGAAATAGTGGATGCAGTTTGTGTTTCCGGAGTTCTGCAAGTGTGTGTGTTTGTTCCCGGTCATGAGTGGAAACCACAGGCGGCGAGTGAAACTGCATCAAATGTGTGTGTTTTGTTGGCAATCGGCGCGTAAGTGCACATAATGTGAACAACACCAACGTATAGTGAATCGAACGTTATCCAGGGAGTGTGAGTGTGTGTGTGTGTGTGTGTGTGTGTGTGTGTGTGTGTGTGTGTGCTCGTGACTCTTTAGCTCCGCCCACTGCACGCCTCCACGGACTCAGCTGTTTTCAGAAAGAATCGGTACAGCGTATCTGTCTTTTATAAATCTGATAAAACTAAAGACTCTTGGGAGATATGAAGGATGCAATACTACTCTATAGATACTCAAGATTAACATGAGACTGGCAGAAACTGTGTGTTATGTACCTTTAACAAGGTATATGTGGAGTATCGTTTCAAATTAATTAATAATTCTATGTGTGTATCGTGTGTACTTAGAGCCAGTCAATCAACATTAAAGCGCCACCATCAGGCTGAATTACGCAAGGACACTACCCAGACAGCACCATAGTGTCGGCTGAGATCCACGTGTACCAGATGTGGGCCGGATCTGGGCTGACACTATTTGCTGTCTGGGTAGACCTCTGTCGAAAGTGTGTCTGTGTTCACCGATTAGAATATAAAGCTTACAATCTGTTTATCCTAAACTAGCACTAAGACCCAAAATCTGCCCTACCTAAATTTACAGTCAGGAGCTGCTACTGTGTTTATTTCGGAGATGAGATTTGGTTCCCCAGTCACATGTCTCTCTGACCACTTCCTGTCTGCTGGTCAATGGCCCTTGAAATATCAAACTTAAATAATGCATGTACCAATCACAGCATTGGCTCTAAGCAGCCTGCGTCACATGACATTTCCACTGCAGTACATCACCTCTGATAAATGGCGCGGCTCGCAATGAGAAAACCACGCTTGCAGACAGCATTCATATTTCATAGCTCCGTGTCTCTTAACATTTGCTTTGTCGTAGGTCTCTGACGTGGCGCGCCCACATTACATTTGTAATGCGTGGCAAAATACATAAGCCAAATATAATAAGCATTTTCTCTCCTTGGCTAACAGCACAGCCTGCTATCTCATTTATCTTGTGAAGCATTATGAATTCAATCACATTTTCTGAAAAATGAAACTGAGAGTGATAACGTTAGCCATGCTCTCACTTTCACACACACTGGAAGTGCATGCTGCATACTGACTCCACAGAATCCCTCAGCCACATGTGTATACTGACAATCTCCTTTACCATAGGAATAAACATGGCAAATGACGTGTGTAATATCATCATTATTCTCCTTGAGCAGTGGCATTAAAGAGCCCCTATTATGCTTTTTAGGATATGACCTTCCATGTAGTGTGTAATACAGCTGTTTGTGGATGTAAAAGGTCTGCAAAGTTTCACAGATCAAAGTGCAGAGTTATTGTCTCGATTGAAGAAGCGATTCTGAACTGCCTGAAATGAGTCGTCAGTAATTCCATTCTTACTTCCTGCTGAACCTTCGTATAACAAGTTTGCATAATGCCAGCCTATGGTCTTCATTGGCTGCTGGCGAACAACGTCTATTTTGCCCCTCAAACACTGTAGGTGTAGTTGACACTGGAAGAGTTTAGTTTGTGTTGTTCATGTCGAGAAGACGCTGTTTTCTGCTGCCAAAGCAAATCCACTTTGATGATATTGATACGGTAAAACCCACGCCATTGTTACTGTTCGTATCACTGTGTGTCAAGAGCTGAGATTCAAATATGATAATGAACGTTTGGTTTCTGACCACAACAGACTGGGCCATCTGACCAATCAAAGCAGAGTAGACCAATTACAAGAGACTGGGCCATCTGACCAATCAGAGCAGAGTAGACCAATCACAACTGACCAATCAGAGCAGAATAGACCAATCACAAAAGACTGGGCCATCTGACCAATCAGAGCAGAGTAGACCAATCACAACAGACAGGACCATCTGACCAATCAGAGGAGAGCAGACCAATCACAACAGACTGGACCATCTGACCAATCAGAGCAGACCAATCACAACTGACCAATCAGAGCAGAATAGACCAATCACAACAGACTGGGCCATCTGACCAATCAGAGCAGAGTAGACCAATCACAAGAGACTGGGCCATCTGACCAATCAGAGCAGAATAGACTAATCACAATAGACTGGGCCATCTGACCAATCAGAGCAGAGTAGACCAATCACAACAGACTGGGCCATCTGACCAATCAGAGCAGAGCAGACAAATCACAGCAGACTGGGCCATCTGACCAATCAAAGCAGAATAGCGCCGATCGTTCAGCGCCGATGCATCTTGAATATGCCTTCCATCAACAATGGCGGACGTTGCGTTACTATTGATGCGCATGGCTTTGCGAACCTACATCGGCATCCAAACACGGCGAATCCAACGCATTCGCGCAGCTCGCCGTAATTTGTATAGATGGAGATTACAATCAAGCTGCTATTAGCTAGATTAGCTGCTATTTCAAAAATGGCGGTCACAAGTTTGTGTTTGTCTTGTTGGTCACGGTCCCCCCAGCCCCTGATGCAAGCGGTCCTTACTTCTAGACCAGCAATGTTTTGGTGCTACTTAAGAACCACCTGGTTCAGAGCTGGTGCTTTGGGTGTCGAAAGACAAAGAACCGATTTGAAAATAGGCTCTGGCTCTGAACCAGCACTCAAACTGTCTTGGTGGAAAAGGGGTAATAGAGAAGCTACGGTGGCCGACACAGCGCTCTGTAGAGAAGTTTGTCCTTTTAGGGCTACTGTAGAAACACTGTAAGGGGACCCGCGGTGTGTGTAGATAGAAACGGCTCATTTTAAGGTAATAAAAACATAACAGTTCATTATGTAAGGTCTTTATACTCCACTGAAAACATAGTTATGTATATTATATTGCATTTCTGTCAATAGATTCTCTAAAAAATTTATTTAAACTATAAAACATGTTGATTGCAGTTAACATATATGGACATTAACATGTACTCTTATTAAAAGTATGCTAAAAAGGTACTTCTTTTTCACAAGGGTTATGTAAAGTTTTAATGAAAATGCTATTTTATTGCACAAATTGACAGGAGCGTGAAGACTCCAGTGATGAGAGATCATTATGTTAACATTGTGCCAGACACATTACAGTTTATGCTGACTCATATAGTTGCTTTATTTTGTGGATCAGAAGTGAATCAGCCGTCAGAATCCTGTCAGCACGGACCGGAGCGCAGGCAGATGTCAGGGAATGATCTGGAGTCAGTGGCCACGTGTGTTAAACTCCACAGAGAGAGAGAGAGTCAGCACACAGATGGACAGATACAGAGAAGAGACGGAAAGAAACCGGATACATCATCAAAGATTCAGAGAGAGAGACATGCAGGGAAGGGGAAGAAACAGAGCGGAGAATCAAAGAGAAGAAAAGAGTGACTTCCTGGAGAGTTTATGAATCTCGGGAGTTCAACGAGCCACCTATGAAAACATTGATGGAGTGCGTGTGTGTGTGTGTGTGTGTGTGTCAGGACAATTCATTTCCCCCATATGACTCTAATGTGGCCACTGCGTGAGGCAGGGGTCAAAGGTCAGGACCCTTCATTCACTTCATATGTGATTCGGCTGATTGGCCAACACTGCATTCATACCGTAGAGTTCATTCCTCAGTGAAGAGTGCGTTAACACTTTCCCCGCTACCAAAGTTTCATGGACCCCAGAATATTTTGTTGTTTGAATAGTTGAACATGCAATATATCAAAAGAAAGAACAGACCCTCTGCTTTTAATTAAAAAAAAATATTCTAGCTTCACGCATTCTTTTTTATCAACACTTGAATGTGGGTAAGTTTCATAAAAAAGCAACATTTTGAGCAAAAAGCTGAGAAAATCACGTTTTTGTCAAAGACTACATCCAGATGGGATTCAGAATGATGATCAAAACACAGGTGGAGTAGATCATCAGCACCCCAAAGCTTCACAGTCCTATCGCTCGTCCTGGGGCGACATTTCATTCAGTAACATTAGATAGATTTGATTTTAATGTTGATGATCGTGTTATTTTACATATGCATATGATTACATATGATATCGCTCGTTTCTGCTTCTTCTTCGCCTGTGTTTTGATCAGGAGATTCTGTACTCCAAACATGAACATAATGTCATAATATTTTTGCTTTTTTTCTTCTGTGAAACTCAATAGGAGAAATTCAGAAGAATCTTCACGCTGTTCTTTAACATATAATGAAAGTGTGGAATGAGGACAGAAAGCTCCAGTAAAGTCGTCCATATGCTCCACATGTGCGCTAGATTACGAGTCTTCTGAAGACATTTGAAGAACAGAAGAAAGAAAGTCATGCGTGTTTGGAATGACATGAGGGTGAGTAAATGATGACAGAATTATCATTTTTAAAGTTTTCCTACTTTACATCCAAAACAGTGTTTATAGTCTGTCATAAAATATTTTTTTATTCTCTTGTTCTGTAGAAAACCACAAATGTTCTGGTATCTTAAAGGGGATGTCGGATGCACCTTTTACAAGATGTAAAATAAGTCTCTGATGTCCCCAGAGTGTGTATGTGAAGTTTTAGCTCAAAACACCCCACAGATCATTTTTTATAGCATCTTAAAATTGCCACTTTTTGGGGGCCAAGCAAAAACGCGCTGTGTGTCCCTTTAAATGCAAATGAGCTGCTGCTCCCCGCCCCCTTTCAGAAAGAGGGCGGAGCTTTAAGAAAACATCATGCAACAACAAAACAGAACATTAGAGGACTAGGACTAGAGAATATCTGCTGCATGGAGATAGAACAGGTATAGTTTAGTTTAATTACGGTTATAACTTATGTTGTCATCTTGCTTTTATCCACTATTAGTACAAGCCTGTTGTAGCGGACCCTGTCCAAATGATGGCCAAAACTTTACTGATGAGTTTATTGTACATGATACAAAAGATGAAGCGTCTGTTTTCACTCCAGAAAATCACCACAACAGCTGAATAAAACACAGTACAAGAAGTGCGCATTAAAGTCTTATCCATAAACACTCTCTCTCTCCCTTACATTATCATACACAGTGAATTAAACAGAAACACTCCTTACAACTAACAGTAAACAAATATATACAGACCGTATGCCTTTCCGGGGTAACTGGTAAACTTTATATCAGTAAAACAACTCTGATGAACTGTAATAACGTGCGCGCTCTCCCGTTCATTACTACCAGTATCGCTCCGGAGACTATAAGCTGGATCACGAATAGTTGGTACTGATCCATCCTTGAGCTTTAACTTTTTAGCAAAACCTGCCTTTAATTGTCCCTCGTTCAGGCACTGCACCTGCATTGGTTCCAAGACATTGTTGTCATTGCTCGAGAGCGGAGAAAATGGCGGACAGTGTACAACTAATAATGCTAATGCGGGACAGTCCGTCAGCGCCATGGGTGGAAACGTGCAGATTAAGGGGCGGTAATATTATAATAGATCCCCTTCCTATGTCACTAGGGGAGCGAAATCTGAGCGGCTCGTTTTTTCACATGCTTACAGTTTTTCACGTTTTCCGGGTTGGTAGATGCACCGGGGACCCGATTATAGCACTTAAACATGGAAAAAGTCAGATTTTCATGATATGTCCCCTTTAAAGAACCCAGGAACCAAACACTGCTCTGAACAACCTTATAATGACACATCAAGTAAAATGTTTCTTGAGAAGAATAGAGTCATTACATACTGCATACTGTGCTAAAAGTGTACCTTTGGTGGTACAACATGAGCTGAACCCTGAAAGAGACACTTTATTTATCTCTAAACGCTTCATAATAGTAGCTTAACCCTATAGATCCCACAGTATTATATTTGATGCACAAATTTCTACAGCCTCTAAATGATCCTCATGATCAAGACTTGATCTTCTGCAGTCCTTCTGTCTCTGATTGATAGTTTAGACTCTTTTATCAAGTAAAAGTCTTCTAGTATAATTGTCCAAACGTCCTCCTTCAGCTCGCGTCTTTCTGCTGTCAAATCTGAGCTGATTTTATCAAGTAAACACAAGAATAACTTTGATATTGTTAGTAATATTTCAGCTGGACTGAAGCAGGTTTACTTGATTATACATCATTTATTAGAAGTATTAAATATGATCATCAGGCTTTTGAGGAAGGTTTATTAGTTTATCTGTCAATCATCATTGAATTGCATTATATGTTTTAAAACTACAGAGCTTTTAGCATTTAAATATCATCTTACTATGACATATTACTGGCAGATATTGATATTGAAATGCTCTCATTGATTTACATTACAAGCATCAGAATTTCATCACTTTTTGTCCATATAAATATCAGCATCTGCTGCAAATGGCATATTTTTGCTCAGTTTGGACCTTTGAATAAAACTGAGCTCCATATTCTTACATGAGCCATAAAACATAACATAAAACATGCAAACTTTTCTCAGATGGTCTCTGAAGGGTCAATAAATGGTTCCATTTCAAAGCATCAGACTTTTTTATAGGGTTAAGGGTACGTTTGACTTCTACCACTGACAAGCTGTTGTACCCCTAAAGGCACAATTTGTGCAAAGTGTTTCTGAGAGGATAGGGTGCTTCAGAGAACAAATGAAACTCTACATTTCTAGTGTGTAAAATATGGAGCATCACACCTCAACCCCATCAGCCGCATGCCTCCTCCAACAGAAGAGTGTGGAAAATATCAAACTGAATTAATCTCTCTCTGTCGTCATACTCAAACCATTCTCTGCTCAAACATAAATAAGCCCAGAGGCCATTCGTGTTGCGCGCAAGCAAATCAGCGTCAGGCAATCAATCGGTAAAACATTGAAAACAATCCATCAGAGCGTACTTTTTGCATCTGTTCATCAGCGGTGACCAGGATAAAGTCAGACCTGATCGGTCTGGGCTATTCATTGGCGGCGTTGTGGAATTACCTATTGATTTTCCTCCTCGAGCATTCTGAAATCTTTCTCTTTTTTCTGACAGAGGTATTACAGAGACAAAGCCTGAACGTGCATAATAGCCACAAAGACGCTTTTCTCTCTCTCGCGCGCTTGATCCATCCACATTATCGTTCAAAATATTTGGGGCCAGTAAGAAATTAATACTTTTATTCAACAAGGACACATTAAATTCTTCAAAAGTGACAGTAGACATTGGTAATGTTGCAATTTTTTTATATTTCTGTTTCAGAAACTTTCTATTCATCAAAGAATACTGAAAAATCAGTTTCCACAAAAAACTGAACTGTTTTCAATAATCATAAATGTGTCTTGAGCATCAAATCAGCATATTAGAATGATTTCTGAAGGATCATGTGACACTGAAGACTGGAGTAATGATGATAAATTCAGCTTTGATCACAGGAATAAATCACACTTTACTATATATTCACACAGAAAACAGCTGTTTTACATTAAAATAATATTTCACATTTTTACTGTATTTTTGATCAAGTAAATGCAGCCTTGGTGAGCAGAAGAGACTCCTTTCAGCATCAGCTCCATTTCCAAACACCCGTTCTGTCTCATCAGTGAGTGAATCCAGGGGGGTATTCCAGAAAGCAGGTTATGTGACATACTCGGGTATGTTTAATAGTAAGTAAGTGGATAATCTCAACTTTCGGTTCCAAAAACAGAGGTAACTTTCAGGGTATGTAAGTAGCCATAGCAACTCACTCTCTGAACATCACCTGCTCCGGAGCGGCTCATGATCCAGGGTTAGTTTGCTCAAGAGGTATTCAGATACGTGTTATATAATTAATGTAGTTATATTAATATAACCAAATTTGTTATATAGTTAGTTATATAATATACAATATTATATATTAATTCTAAATCACTATTATAACAAGGTAATGTTTAAATGTTAATTCAGTTCAAATATATGTATTATTTGTCATCTCACACATGGATCTGCATTCAATTAATTAGCATCAAACAATTCCTTATATAATTCCTTATTCTCAGTGAATAAAGATTACTTATTAAACGAAGAGATTGAAAAAATTATTGCACAACCACCAAATAGGGGTCGATGTGCACTAAGTAGGTTATGTAAATCGCCATTAAACAAAAGAAGAAGAGGAAGTAGAATGGCGCGCTTTTTCTTAGCGTCTGTTTCCATGGTGAATCATCGATTCGTTGCTCTGTTGAGAATGTCTTGTGTGTTAACCGGGAACATACTCTGAGTTGTCTGAACTTACTCCCAGACTCGTTTTTGGAACCAGCATACCTCGAGTAAGCAAGGTTTGGGTTAATCAACCGAGAGTTCAAGGTAAGTTAACCTTGCTTTCTGGAATACCCCCCAGAGAATACTGACTCTGTTCCTGCACTACCTTTGCTAAAAATACTCCCAACATCCGCTTTTAGCTGCCACACACACACACCTGTTGATGGCGCACATTCATGTGTTTGAGTGCACAGGAGCCTTACACACACAGAGCTGAAAAATAAAATATGCTTCACACAGGCCTTTTCTGGGTTAATCGTCTCTGCTTCGTTAAATGCCAAACAAATATCATTCACACAAGCATCTCTGGAAGATTCAGGCATTTCAGAGGTTGAAGAAATGAAACAATAAAGCATTTAAAGCGGCGTGATATTAAAGGCCACTGCATGGTCTATGCATTGATGCTCACAAATTGATTTTCTTCAAGGGTTTTCAGTGAAGAAGGCTTTGAGTACTCACAGATCACCGCTCATGTGTCAGAACAGAGGCTAGGCTGTTAGAGAAGTCAACTTACTGAACAATATTTTCACTTAAGGAAACCATAAATTGCATATTCTGCAAAACATTAAGTATGACGTACATTCTGGTAGTATCACTCAGCTTCTCAGATGTCTTGTAATCGCACATTATAATGAGAGTAGATAATAAAAATAAATAAAATAAGAAAATAAGATAATAAAAATATTTATAAAAGTTACTCATGGCATTTTGTGGCTTCAAAGAAACAGGGTTGAAGATCGGTGCAAAAACGACTAATAACAGCCTTAAATAAATAGGAAATATCATTGCACCACACCATATTATTCACTGTCAATAATCTCACGCTTTATGCCCAATCAGAATTGGGTTACACTTTATTTCAAGGTGTCCATGTTACAGTGTAATTATATGGTCGAAAGTCAAAAAACAGATATAGTTTTCAGCATCACAAACTTATAAGGATAGTTTACTAATCTCACCACTGACCAAAAGTGGCTATTAATAGATTATATTCACCAACAATACTTTCATGCAACAGAGCAGACATTCTGAATTTTGTTTTTTAAATACATTGTGGGGAAAAGAAAGACGCACACAGAATCAGCATATGAATCTCAACAATGGTGACATGCTTCATGCCGCAAAGCATGCTGGGAGTCATGAGTTTTATACTATGGTGGCTCCCAACATGCATTGCGGCATGAAGCATGTCACCATCGTTGAGATTCATATGCTGATTCTTGATGTCTGTGTCTAAAGATTCTTCTCCCTTAAGTTAAACTACCCAACTAAAGGAAACACTGATCACCATAATGGTGACCAAACTATTATTTTCAATAAAACATCAACAGCAAAGCTTCTGTTAATTTGCAATAAGAACTTTTTTCTAGTGTGCTAGCATGCATTTCACCATGCATTTCACTACCCAACTAAAGAAAACACTGATCACCATAATGGTGACCAAACTATTATTTTCAATAAAACATCAACAACAAAACTTCTGTTAATTCTCAATAAGAACTTTTTCCTAATGTGCTGGCATGCATTTCACCATTTTTTGCAGTGCAGTGTTTATTCCAACCTAAATTCAACGTCTGTCTGATGCTGGAGCTTGATGACAAACAAACACTGGGTTTAGACGTCAACCCCACTTTCATTTTCAACCAAAATATGACGTTGGATTAGTTGGAGTGCAACGTCTTCCTGACGTCACATTGACATATTGTGTTTGCTGGGTAAGTACTGAGGAATAAAATTAACTATAACTACATGTACTTACTATAGGGTTAGGGTTTGGTTTAGGGTTAGTTGCATGTAATTATGCACAATTTATAGTAATCCCAATAGTAACTACATGTAATGTGTAACAATGACACTGTAACCCAAAATTGTCACTGCAATTTTTTTTCCTACACTCTAAAAAAATGGTGCTATATAGTACTAAAAGTGGTTATTTGGCTCGTAATCATAGGGGAACTACTTTAAGTGCTGTATAGCACCAAATCTTGGTTCTTCAGTGGTTCCTTTGGGTGGTTAATGTGCTATATAGCACCACTGCCCTACAAAGAACCCGTTAAGCCCCTTTAAAGGTTCTTTTACGAGCCAAAGAACCACTGTTGGTGCTGTTTAGCACCATTTTTGTTGAAGAAATAAAATGCGATATGGCACCTCTTATGAGTTCTACATAGCACCATTTGACAAAGGTGCTGTAGAGCACCTTTAAAGATATGGTGCTATATAGCACCAAAAGTGGTTCCCCTATGATTACGAGCCAAGAACCACTTTTAGTGCTATATAGCACCATTTTTTTAGTGTATTACAGAGTGGAGCTTTTAAGCCAATTTATGAAACAATAAAATGTAATGAAATACTACATAAGACTGAAGAGAATCTACTTTAAAGGGGAAATTGTCACAGAATAACAGGGTTGAATAGAAAGCGCAGAGGCAAAAACCAATACAAATTAATTGTAATGTCATGGTGATAAACAAACAGCATAATTCTTTACAATTATTAAACAGAGTCTATTCGATGCAATATCTTATCAGTAGCAAGTCATGGGCACACCGAACACAAATGGCATCGTTTGATTTCTGGCAGTGGCCCGTGTTTGCTCTTTATTTCACTAAAAAACAGGCGAGTAGCTAACATGAACTCGGAGAGCGCGCTCATCTCCCGCTGGCTGCTCACGCGCGCACACACACACACTCGAGATCCGTAGATCCACTCACTCACCTCTCTGCTGAGCTCCACAACATCGCCACAGCAGCCCGACGAGCACGAGAAAACTCGGTGTGTTCATGCCCCGATCTGAGCGCTCAGTCGAACTCCAGAATCAGTCCGGGAACCTTCAGGAACTTCTCGAGTGACTTTGGGAAGTTTGAGACGCTCGTCTGGAAGAGCCCTCCTATCCCGGGCGCTTTGAGGAGGGGGCGTCCCGTCCCGAGCTCACATTCCTCTGCGTTTCCTCTCGAGGAAAACTTTTACAGCATCATCCTCTCCCTGCAGAAATAACACAGGTGGTAACATATTGAAATATTACTTAACTCCATATACTTTTTTAACGGATTAAGTGGCTCAAATCATTTTAATTCGATATTCGATTTTTACGCATTTTTACGCATTTCGAGAAAAAAAACACCAGTAAAATTCCATCAAATTGAATTTAATGATCCTTACATATTATTAATATTATGAAATAAGAGTTTAATAAAACATTTTGTATAAATCTCAAACTTAAATTTAAACGTTTTCATTTTTTTTTTTTAAATTGATGAATATAAATCATAAACTAACTTCCATTAAGATTTATACAAAACGTTTTATTAAGCTCTACTTTTTTTTTTTTACTCATTTAAAATTCTTAATTCATAATATGAATATGCGTAAATCTTGAAAACAACATTTTTTGAGTGTACATTTGTACCCAGTTTTGGATCCCTGTTACCCATTCTGACACAGCTTTTATTGTGTTTTGTTTTAGTTATTATTATGTATGACTTTAATTTTCTGTTTACTAGCCAAATAACACCAAGCAGCACTTTAAACTGTACTGACACGTACCAAATGTAGGTAACACAGCTGTAAAAACCTTGTATAAAATATAATATAAAATATAAAATTTGGTATTTTATGCTGCCTTTCCCACCATTTGTTGAATTGTTTAGTGTTGCAAACTAGTTTTAATGATTAAATGCGAACATTTCTAAATAGGGTTAGGGTTAAATAAATAAACAATAAATATACTTCAAATAGCAAAGACATGAAATAAAGTGGCATGGAGCACTTTTATGAAAATTGCATAATATTTGCATGCAGCTTTTTGAACCTTGTTATTGTATTGTAAAGACTGACCAAAATATCTTCTTTTTTGTTCCACAGAAGAAAGAAAGAAAGTCATACAGGTTTAGAATAACATAAGAATGAGTAAATGATGAACTAATATTTCACAACAGGGACGAGAAAACAGCAAAACACAGCAAAACTAAAATCCTATAACTGCATCATTTATTCCTGCTGTGATGCATGCTGGGACGGGAGCTCACAAACCCTTAACAAATCATCACAATTCTTCCGTATGAGCTTGTTTGTTCAGACTCTGTTTGGAGGAATAGCGTGTGTTTGAGTAGATTCAGTGTGACAGAATGTCTTGTGTGTGTGGATGAGAGCTGAATTCAGGCGTTTCTGGACTTCCTCTGCACCCTCTAGTGTTGGACTCTCAGATTTGGTCTCATCTGTATATTCACCAAAAGCAGACAGTCCTCATTTTGACATCTATAGACAAACACACATTGTCAGTGATTATAATGTTACAGTTCATCGGCCTGTCAGTCCTCCACACTTTTGTGTTGTTGTTGCCCAATTTAAAAATGGACGCAAAGCCAATTTCTCCTCACAGGGTCGATGGCCCGGATCTCCGTCAAGCGCTCGCAGTGCTCAGACTGACACCTGGCCGGACAGTACGACATCCTTGATGGATGTCAGTTGAGTTTGGCGGGATTGAGACACTTCGTGTGAGGCAAAGCTGTGAAAGCCAAGCTCTCCTGTGCACTCTTTCCACATTGAGTGGCTGAGCAATGGCACATTTTCAGCTTTCTTGGGTGAAGAGCCATGCGGAGGCTCTCTGGATGAAGCGCTTCCACGCAGCGTCTGAGGAGAACCGAGGTTTGGTGGTGAGGGATGAGCTGGCTCAGACGTATGGAGACTCTCAGGCTTCCAGTCCAGAAATCCCAGTCCACTCGGACGGATCCCGTGAGGACGGCGCACCCAGCACACGGCCGAAAATCACTACTTGGGAGGCGGGTTGGAACGTCACCAATGCCATACAGGTGAGCACACACACACCTGCATCACATATCTGTTTGCATATTGTCATTTGGAACTATAAAACGGAAATGCAAAATATGCAATGATAAGTTCTAGGAAATATTGCAACGCTAATGTGCAGCTGGCCACAGGTAATGTACACACACCATAACACACTAAAAATGAATTACTCTCGCTGGTAGTGTCACTTATTTGTGATTCTATAATTGGAGATGCATTTTGCATTTCAAAAAGTTAAATCATTAACATATATTCTTACCAGTATCTTATTGAAAACAATTTTAATAATTCAGTGCTCGCCAAACACGTTACTTCCTTTTTTTACTTTTAACAGGAAAAAACTGATTTCTTTGTAGTATTTTATGTCAACTCTCTTCTGTTACATACTGTCAACATTGTTACGCTACCTTGGTAACAGAGTTTGACGGTAACAGAGTTGACCATTTTAAACTTTTTAGCCAAAATTCCACATAAATGCTAAGAGCACATTAAAATCATGATTAAAAGACTTTTAAACAACCCACTGCGTGATCAGTGATAAACAGTTTTGACAATTTACGAAATATCTTTAACTTTTTAGATTAAAATATGTTCTCAGAGAGAGCACACACACCTTTCAGTGCTTCAGATATTATCAGTGACATCATTTCCTGTATCTTACATAGTTGTGCGAGATAATTCCACTAATTTAACCCTCTATGGTACAGCGTTGCCATATGGCAACAATTCATTTCTACTCATTTCCTTGTTATTCAGAAAAAAAATACAATAAATTGCACTATGGGAATTAAAAGGGCAGGCCGGACCGGTAGCCAGTGATGTGCTGTTTTTAAGTCACATGACATTTGAATGTCCCTCCAAAACTCTCTTTCCCCCGGTCACCCTCACACGGAAGACCCCGGCTGAAGTGCTCCAGAAATCGCTCTATTAACCTCATTTCTAAACATCTCTTCTCAAGGGGGATTTTTTTGCAGCATCTTTGATAAGTAAATTAGATATTTTTATTCACAAATCAACTTTGTCTAACATAGTTTTACTGTAAATTGAGAACATTTCAATGTTGCCAAATGGCAACGCTGTCCCACAGTGGAATTGCAGTCATGTATTTCCCCATTGGGATTTTTTATACATAGTAGCATCAAC
Source organism: Coreius guichenoti (assembly GCA_039654105.1). Classification (NCBI taxonomy): domain Eukaryota; kingdom Metazoa; phylum Chordata; class Actinopteri; order Cypriniformes; family Gobionidae; genus Coreius; species Coreius guichenoti. The sequence goes on from CM077185.1 coordinate 1,493,439, forward strand.
AATATAATTGCAGTTATTAATTTATTTAAAGTGTTTATTGTAGTATAGTTGTGTATATGTATAAGTAACAAAATTATCTCTTCTTTTCAGAAAATTAATACAGTATTTTACGGAAAGGGCAATAGGAAGAGTGCAGAGTTAGCTCTTCCATGTGATGAGAGTGAGGATGAGTTAGCCAAATTATAGGGAACGATAGGGATTAAGTGATAGGGATCTACTTATTTTTGGTTTCCATGAGTCCCAAGTATATACATCTATCAATTTCTAAAAGAAATGTGCATTTAAATAGAAAAGAAAATCATAATTTTATAGAAAAACTTTTGACCATTTTCCATTGTGGTACAGTGTTGCCATATGGCAGCGTTTCCCTACTAAAAAATATAACCATTTAAAAAACAGAAAAAAATATAATGACTTTGTACACCCAATGTACCTGCAATTATAGAATCACGCACATGCTGTCTGTGTTGTTTTAGCAGCTGATTCAGAAAATGAATTATGTAAATCAGATAACGGTGTAAACACTGCCAAAGTAAAAGAAACTAGAGTGTTGTGTTTTGAGGATGCAACAGAACAACACAATCTAATGTACTTACAGCATCACCGCACTGCCAGCATCCAATATATAACTGCTCATAACACTCATCCTCAACATTTGGTCATCAATCATCAGCAGAAAACATAAAAAGTCTGTTTACCACCTGCTTCTTGTGATAATGCAACATTAATTGCACCAGACAAACAGTGCTTTTGCAAAAAAAAATGGGATATTTAAATAGCTAAACTTTTTTAAAACAAGAATTTACTTTTGAAGCAATTACCCAGACAGCAACAAAGTGTCGGCCCAGATCTGGACCACATCTGGTATATGTGGAATACATGTGTAAGAAAAGTAAAAGAAAAGTAAACTAGATTATAGTAATGTTGGTTAGTGATGAGGATGAAGCTGAGATGCTGCAGTGAATTCACCCCCGGGTGTTTGGGAAGTACCGCCTGCCTGTTATGCTCCTAAATTAAAATGTTAAGTAAACGATCATCAGCCAGTTTTCTTCCCTCAGATGCTGCATGCTTAGAATGATTGTGTGCGTTTGAATATGCCTTATTTACTTTATAGCAGCATAAATCCTTGTTTATGTGAATGACACCCTTATTACCTCATCTGTTCGTTCCCATTTGAGGCTGAGGGTAATATTTAGAGTTGTTAATGATCACACAGCTCGTTATTGCTGCTTGAGCTTGTTTAATTCATCCTTCTGCTTTACTTTATAGCGTAATGTGCCTCTCTTTCCCTCTTCACCCATCTGTTTCACACGCACCTGTCTTACTCTCTGTGAATCTTACTCTCAGTTGACTCCAGTAGAGTTTGACCAGGTCAAGGCTTCCCAGACAGCAACATGTTGTCAGCCCAGATCCGGCCCACATCTGATACACATGGAATCCACAGGTACCAAATGTGGGCCGGATCTGGGCCGACACCATGTTGCTGTCTGGGTTAGTACATTCTCAGCATTTAACCCCTGATGTTAGATGCCATGAGCATTTACTTATATTTTCACAAGTCATTTCATGACTTATATTTTCACTTGCCTGCTGTCTTTGACGTCACAGCTCATGATAGCTGAGTGTCACATGACAGCTATGACGCAGGTGATTGGCTCAAAAAATATCCAAAATTGGGTACCTATAAGCATACATGGATGGATGGATGGGTGGGTGGGTTTGGATGGATGGATGGATGGATGGTTGGGTGGGTGGGTGGGTGGGTGGATGGATGGATGGATGGATGGATGGGTGGGTGGGTAGGTGGGTAGGTGGGTAGGTGGGTAGGTGGGTGGATGGATGGTTGGTTGGTTGGTTGGATGGATGGATGGATGGATGGGTGAGTGAATGGATGGATGGATGGATGGATGGATGGATGGATGGGTGGGTGGGTAGGTGGGTGGATGGATGGTTGGTTGGTTGGATGGATGGGTGAGTGGATGGATGGATGGATGGATGGCTGGGTGTGTTGGATAGATGGTTGGTTGGGTGGATGGATGGATGGATGGATGGGTGGGTGGATAGATGGATGGGTGAGTGGATGGATGGATGGATGGATGGATGGGTGGATGGGTGGGTTTGGATGGATGGTTGGGTGGGTGGGTGGATGGATGGATGGATGGATGGATGGATGGATGGTTGGTTGGGTGGGTGGGTGAGTGGATGGATGGATGGATGGATGGATGGATGGATGGATGGTTGGGTGGATGGCTGGATGGATGGGTGGGTTTGGATGGGTGGGTTTGGATGGATGGTTGGGTGGGTGGATGGATGGGTGAGTGGATGGATGGATGGATGGATGGATGGATGGATGGATGGTCCCCATCCAGATTTCATCTTTAAAAAAGGGCTCAGACTTCAGGGTTCAGAAAAATCATGGACGGATCAGGGCTGCGTTTCCCAAAAGTATCGTAGGCCTAAGTAGATCGTAGAACCATTGCCACCAATGGTCTCTACAATCAACTGTGCTCATGATGCTTTTGAGAATCACAGGCCTGATCGTGACAAACAGTAATGCTCAATCTATCAGAATGTGCTGCCAACACTACACTGAGGTTAAGGTTAGGGTTAGGGGTTAGCATGGGCAATCAGCACTGTGACTTACAGACATGACCAATGAAATCTTCAGAATCGGCTGTGGAGTTTGGGCGTAACTGGTTTGGGAAAATTAAACTCGTTGAGATGAATGCTAACGGATCGCTCTCTCCAGGTGCTGTCTACCCCTTGTGCTTGACGTTAACGTGTTGCTAAGCTAATGATGTTTCCCTAATGAGCATTAAAAAACAACTATTTTATTAATAATTATTGAATGAAATACATTTTTAGTTGTTTCTTTTGACCCCATCTGCCATCTTATTCACAGTGCAACACAAGCAGAGTTTGGCCAACACAGCTACCATTTGGTACAGCCGTCAGAAGTGTGTTTATGAAGCCTGAAAGTGTTGTCTGGAAGGGCAGCCCACTAGCGTCTGGACTCCTCTTTCTCTCTCCTTCGTGTGTGTGATGATCAGCTGTCGTCTGTTCACAAGAGATACAGTCATTAGGACCCTGAGAGGAAATGAATGCAGTGTTGTATCTTTACTCATTGTGTCTAACACAAAGCAATTTACAAACAATTACAGTCAAGATAAAATATCTGTCACTTAGCGCCTCTTTAGAGATGACTGTGACTTCATTAGTGGAGGGGTGTGTGAGAGGGTGTGATTTCATTACTTCCATCTGCTGTGCGGCTGTGACTGTGTGTTTCACACAGCTGTGTGTGTGTGAAATCTCTCCTAGTCGTCTTTATATGCATTTGACACTAGCGCTTACCCTGTATGTGCTCAGAGGTTGCTCTTTCATTTTTTAATGGAGCTCATTCAAGTATCAACTTTGCCTCTCATTTATCATAAAATGATTTAGGAGTAGTCTGTGTGTGTTAGTCCTGTGATGGACTGGCCATCCGTCCAAGGTGTTTCCCTGCCTTCAGTCTGTGAAGCACGGATAGACTCCAGCGTCCCTGGGACAGGACAAGTGGTTTGGAGGTTGGATGGATGGATGGATGGATGGACGGACGGGTGGACGGATGGTTGGGTGGATGGATGGATGGGTGGTTAATTGGTTGGATGGTTGGATGGATGGATGGGTGGATACATGGATAGATGGGTGGATGGGTGGATGGACGGATGCATGGATGAGTGGGTGGGTAAGTGGATGGACGAATGGGTGGGAGAGTGGTTGTTTGGTTGTTTTGATGGATGGTTGATCGGGTGGGTGGATGGATGGATGGATGGATGGGTGGGTAGATGGATGGATGGATGGATGGATGGATGGATGGATGGATGGATGGATGGATGGGTGGGTAGATGGATGGATGGATGGATGGATGGATGGATGGATGGGTAGATGGATGGATGGATGGATGGATGGGTGGTTGGTTGGTGGGTGGGTGGGTGGTTGGTTGGTTGGTTGGTTGGTTGGATGGATGGATGGATGGATGGATGGATGGAAGGATGGATGGATGGATGGGTGGATGGATGGGTGGATGGATGGATAGTTGGATGGATGGATGGATGGATGGTCAGACATGAGTAAAAACATGAACACACTGGAGAGCCGCTTTATAGCACACGGACACGTGACTGGAGAGCTGAATCTCAGAGCTGGTGCAAACATCCACATCACTATGATCAGATGCTTTCTGAACTGGGGGACAAACAAAGCTACAAAATGTATGTGGATGTGGGAGCATATAAAAATAATTTTATAATGAGATGAGATCTTAAACTTTGATTGCAGACTTTCGTATCTGAGCACAGTTTGAGACATTTTTTGAAATTCTAGTGGAGACATGAGATTATCAGGATGTGAGACTTCAGCAAGTCTCTAGTTTTCTAGGAGTATCATTTGAGCTGTATATTTGACCAAGACATCATGTGTGCCTTTGTTTCCTCAGGGTATGTTTGTGCTGGGTCTGCCCTACGCCCTTCTGCAGAGCGGGTATGTGGGTCTGCTGTTGCTGGTGTTAGCCGCACTCATCTGTAACTACACCGGAAAGATCCTGGTGTCCTGCCTGTACGAAGAGGACGAGACTGGCCACTCAGTCCGTGTCAGACACACCTACGAGGACATCGCTAAAGCCTGCTGCAGACACATCTGCCCTTACATCGGGGGCAAGCTTGTGAACGCCACCCAGGTAGTGGAACTGGTTATGACGTGCATCCTATACTTGGTAGTCAGTAGCAACCTGATGTGCCACAGCCTATTTTTCCTGCCTCTGAGCCCGACGACCTGCTCCGCCATCACCTTTCTCATCCTTGTGCCCTGCATGCTGATCCAGGACCTGAGAGTGGTGTCGCGTCTGAGCCTCTTCTGCTCATTGGCTCAGTTCCTCATCACCTTCATCGTGATTGGCTACTGCCTCCGTCAGTCGCCGCAGTGGGCCAGTAGGAGACTGAGTGCAGTCACGGTGAACTTCGATGGATTCCAGGTCGCAGTGGGGGTGATTATCTTTAGCTACACATCACAGATCTATCTGCCTACGTTGGAGGAGAGCATGACAGACAGGTTAGACTTCAACCGCATGATGAACTGGACTCACGCTCTGGCCTGTGTACTGAAGACAGCGTTCTCCGTGATGGCCTTCCTCACATGGGGAGAGGAAACCAAAGAGGTGCACTGATCCCACATGACTGTAGTTGCAGGCTGCACTTATTATTACCAGCTTACAAGTGCATGCACCATAAAAATTTGTGTAATGTTTTACAACATGTAGCTGGGTCTAAAATGTCTTTATTACCCAGCATTGATGGCCACCAGCATAAAGAATGTTTTGCATGCTGGGACCAGCAAGGGAGGCATGAAAATGGCTCCTATGTTCCCAAAGTTAGGTTTAGGGTAGGGGTTAGATACAGGGTTAACCCTCATCCTTCCCTCGGGTCATTTTGAAATTGAGTATTCATCGGAGTGGTTCAAGACCCTAGGACTTTCGTCATACTTGAACCACAAATTCCCTTAGGAATGAATGGAATGCGAGGAATGCTTCAGTACACATAGAAAAACCAAAAAATGCTCAAAATTCAAACTAAAAATGCTAAAACTACCAAAAAATTATTTTATAATGTCTACATGTGTGTCTGAATGCATTCTGAAGATAAACTGACTTTAGGACCCAGCGGAACAGCTCATATAGAGCTATAAGGCCATCAAGTGGAAAGAGTCATGAAATATCATCTTAAATTATTATTTTTCCACAAGAGGTCGGCAAAGACACCCAATGTGAGACATTCTGAGCTGAATTAACAGGGTTATGCATGAAATTGTGAGTTATTTTGAATTTAAAGGAACACGCCACTATTTTTGAAAATAGGCTAATTTTCCAACTCCCCTAGAGTTAAACAGTTGAGTTTTACCGTTTTCGAATCCATTCAGCCGATCTCCGGGTCTGGCGGTAGCACTTTTATCATAGCTTAGCATAGATCATTGAATCTGATTAGACCATTAGCATCTCGCTCAAAAAAATGACCAAAGAGTTTCGATATATTTCCTATTTAAAACTTGACTCTTCTGTAGTTACATCGTGTACTAAGACCGACGGAAAATGAAAAGTGTGGTCACGTTGGTTATGTTGACGGAAGTTAGCCTATTTTCAGGCACTGCGTAATATCATTGCGCCTGCTGCACCCATGGTACGGCAGCAAAGTTCCTTGATTATTACGCAGGAATGAGAGTATAGTTCATATCCATATCGGTCTAGAAAATCGCAACTTTTCATTTTCCGTCGGTCTTAGTACACGATGTAACTACAGAAGAGTCAAGTTTTAAATAGGAAAAATATCGAAAGTCTTTGGTCATTTTTTTGAGCGAGATGCTAACGGTCTAATCAGACTCAATGATCTATGCTAAGCTATGCTAAAAGTGCTATTGCCAGACCCGGAGATCGGCTGAATGGATTTGAAAACGGTAAAACTCAACTGTTTAACTCTAGGGGAGTTGGAAAATGAGCCTATTTTCAAAAATAGTGGCGTGTTCCTTTAAGTTGGAAGAATGTGAAGAATGTCCTTAAATTCTATTATTATTGATAAAATCTAGTAATTTACATTAAATAATATTATCAAAATGAAATGAAATAAATAAGTATAATTTTAGGGCTCCGGGTCATTTTGACCCGCGAGGGAAGGATTTGTTTCCTAGTGCGAGGTAGGAATAAGAAGATCTAGGGAACATAGATACACTCCCAACACAAAAGGATATATAAAAGCTGTTTTTTCCACAGCAAATAAGTGCCTGGCCCCTGTCCACTGTCATTTCAATCCAGGTAAACAATCCCTTTAAGTGCACTTAAATATATGTTTTTAATTGTAGGTGATAACAGATAACCTGCCCACGGCTTTGCGTATGGGGGTGAACCTGTGTCTGCTGGCGAAGGCTCTCCTCTCGTACCCTCTGCCGTTCTACGCCGCGGCAGAGATACTGCAGACCGGCGTCCTGAAGCTGGACACATCGGCAGACGGGGCAGAGCGGTGGACACTGCTCCTGCGTGGCTCTCTCCTCCTCCTCACCCTCATCATGGCGCTGTATGTGCCTCATTTCTCTCTCCTCATGGGTCTCACGGGCAGCGTGACCGGGGCAGCCATGACGCTTCTGCTCCCAGCCCTTTTCCACCTGCAGCTGAAATGGACTGAGCTGGACATGAGCCGGAGGGCTGTGGACATACTGATATTACTGCTGGGCTGTTTCTGCAGTGTCTCAGGGGTTATATGTTCCATCAAAGGACTAGTAACAGCCTTTGAGGACAAATAGATTACAAATAATCCTGTAGTTATACGTTTGCTCTGGTTGGTGGTGTTTGGTTGTTAATAAAGTTAAACGGAGCTGTGTCTGGAGGTTAATGAGCCTGCTTTGCTTCCTTCCACAAATCTGACTGTGAAATGTTATCTAGCATCGAGTGTTGTTGTCATAATTCACCATGTTCATTGCTCAGGCACTTACCAGGCCAATCATGCATGAAAAGCACATGAGATCCTGTTCTACAGTGTGTTTATTATTCCCTCGCTGTCTCTGGAGCGCAGTAAACAACTTCTGACAGTCAGTTAACTTTATGTAAAAAACAAATCATAAACATACTGCTAGCAACTAATAGGCTATTAAATTATGAGCTTCTGGAACAGCACTTTTTCACAACTGCCTCATTTTGTGTGTTTCTCTCTCTCTTTGTGCATTGATGAGAATATGAAATCATAACGAATTTAGATTTACTCCTGCAAGACGATCAAGGTCAAACAGTCAGATCAAGTGTTTATCTGGGATCAGTTCTGAATGAAAACTTCGGTTACACTTTATTTTAGGGTCCAATTCTCACTATGAACTAGTTGCTTATTATCATGCATATTAATAGTATATTGTCTGTTTATTAGTACTTATAAAGCACATATTAATGCCTTATTCTGCATGATCATATTCTACATCCCTTAATCTACCCAATACATAAACTAACAACTACCTTACTAACTATTAATAAGCAGTAATTAAGAGTTTATTGAGGCAAAAGTCGTAGTTAATAGTGAATATGTGTTCTCCAATACTAAAGTGTTACCAAAACTTCTTTAAGCAATGACTATGTAACTATATAAACACAAAAAATGTATAAAAGCTTACCACACAGAAAGCCAAACTCTACAGCATGAACTTTCCTCATTTAAAGTCTGGTCTCTTTCCTTTGGTTAGGGTTTTCAGGTTTACAGATACCACTCAGTAACTTTTATATTTGGTCCACTGTAGACCATTTCAAGGAAATGCGTTGAAATGCTATTACGCATGTCTGGTCCTGAAGCGTTTCTGGCGATGACATTTGTAAATCTTAGATCTGTCAAAACAAAATGAAAAGCTTGTAATTTTTAAGTCTAGATGTCAAGATGTAAAATAAGTCTCTGATGTCCCCAGAGTGTATATGTGAAGTTTTAGCTTCATGAGCTGCTTCTCCCCGCCCCCGTTCAGGAAGAGGGCGGAGCTTCAAGAGCTCTTGTTAGCAGCTCCGATTACCTCACGCAGACACACACTGAAAATTGACAGAAACTGTTCAGCCTTTTATGTTCAAACCGGAGTCGGACAATGATGGAGAGACAGGATGTAGAATGCAGATAGAACAGGGATAGTTTAGTTTAATTACGGTTATAACTTATGTTGTCATCTTGCTTTATGACATGCTATTGCATTTGTGTTCGTACTGTATTAATAAATGTGAAAGACGGACGACAGCTTGAGCGACTCCCAAATGTGCTCGACTACAACAACTCTTCCTCTTCTCAAGAGGGCGGGGTTTATGTAAATTTCAGGGTTAGTGATGTCACTAACTCTTTGTAATCCCTACCAGCCATTTGTTGTAGTCCTTAAAAAGCGATTTCTGTAAATGAAAATATCTCTCTTTGCTTTGAACTTTGAGCATCGTAACTTTGCAGATGTTGTTTATGCTCAAACAGCAACATCACACACTCACTAAAGTTAAAAAAAGTGAAATCATAATCAACCACCCCTTTAAAGGGCTCATAACACACACAGTTTCTGCCAGTCTCATGTTAATCTTGAGTATCTATAGAGTAGTATTGTATCCTTCATATCTCCCAAGAGTCTTTAGTTTTATCATATTTATAAAAGACAGATACACTGTACCGATTCTTTAATAAAACAGCCAAGCTCGTGGAGGCGTGCAGTGGGCGGAGCTAAAGAGTCACAAGCACACACACACACACGCACACACACAATATATATCATCGCACTATCCCTGGATAACTTTTGATTCACTATACGTTCGTGTTGTTTACATTATATGCACTTACACGCCAATTGTTTGCTCTGTTTGATGTGTGCACGCTCATCCGGGAGAAGTGCCCATATAAGGAATTCCGCCCTTTATGACATCATACAGGGCCATACTCTGAAAAAACTTTCCGAAACTTATGCAAATTCTGAAGGAGTGTATTTGGCACAGAAATACTCTGTCATACGTCCAACTCATTTTTTGAAACTTTGTGCATGTTTAGCATGAGAATCAACTCTTTAACAGTGTCAGAATGCATGAAATAGCATTAGACCCCCCCCCCAAACAAAATAAAACAAACCGCTGCAGGCCTGTGACGTGGCTTGAGAGCGTGGAGGCCAAGAAAAGAAAGAAAACAACTGTCCGCTTCACTTTAAAAGCAAACAAAAAGAAAAATAGTTTAACTGCAGGTGCTTTGAGAGGATGCAACCACTGAGAAACATGGACTTTTAATCGCAGGATTAAAACATCACAATCCCACTGTGCATCAAGCGCCTCCCGCCGATGTTTTGAATGCACTTAACTACGAGTTCACACTGGTGTTTTAATCCATCTCTTTTGTCCACTTTCAGTCACTTCTGTCCTGATTTCTTCAAGGGGAGGGTCTATGGGCGGGTAAATGTATGGGCTTTTTTAATGGACAAAATAAGATCACGCAATTTACATATGAACGCGACCGGAGACGACAGGAAAACACACAGAGAGCATCAGCTGATAGACGTAAGACCAGCCGAACGCTGTGAGTGTGTGTTAGAAATCAGGAATGGTGAGAGAACATTGTGCTTGGTACGTTATTCCTCTTCAAACCAAACTTGGGTCTCCAACCGACAACGTTTAAATCCCGTAATCCCATAATGTTCACGCGTTAGGTCATTCGGCGGAGAGTAGGGCGTCTTTTAGAGGCTGTTCAGTGCATTTGACCACATGACCACGTAATCCGGTCGAATGCGTTTTCGACTACCTCTGGAAGTGGACGAAAGTGGACAAACACAAAACGTTTTACACATTTAGCGTCGTCCACTTGTGATCCGATCGACCAAAGTGCATCTTAATACCAGGGCCTTAAAGTCAATCACTTCCAGTTGAAGCACTGAGTCCTTGAGAACAGCTCCTGACAGCTTTATTCGTCAACAGTGTTAATAATAACACACAGTTATGCAAAGGTGTCTTGCCTCAGAACAAATCTCAAGCATTCCTAAAGGAATAGTTCAACAATATGACAATTATGTCATTATTTCCCCAGTATGTTTTTCCACCCATCAGGTTTCATCCATGTTGGGGATGTCCACAGCATATACATCGTAAAGGCATTGGATAACTTTGTGTGAGGAAAAGTGTTATGTCACTGATAATAGTCTCCTCTGTTAAGGTTCTCAAACCTCTTGTGCTTCCTGTGTTCAAATGAAAACACACTGTGGCAAAAGTGTTTGAGAGCAATGATGCCAAAACCAGCCAGGCGTGACATGTTATGAATGTGCTTACCTCGTTTTTGGATAAAGGTCATGAGGTCAATGTATTTGTGATATATGGAGCTTTACTGATCTCTATGAAACCCAACATGACGTTTCTGACAATTAGCTGTATAGATTGTCTTTGTGACCCTACATAGGACTATTCAGATACACAGATACTTTTAAACTTTGATTATTTGTCTGCAGCTCCGCTTCTGGAAAGAGAAATCTATATTAAATAAAACGCTACAGTCAGGGTTGTGTTAACGCTGTGGTTAAGCAGACAGCTGCATTAACAGCAAGTCAATGAGGGCAAGCTTTCAACTGAACTGTGCACATGCATTTTAAACACTTACATTATGTTCTTGCGTATTTAATTCAACTGCTCAGGCAATGTCAATTTATGACCCATTTAAGGGCCAGTCAGAATTACACTTTAGAATCAATCAGAGCTATAGAAATGATTCAAGTAATTAATAATTTACAAGTAACATTTTATTGTCATTTGTTTGTCAGCCTCTGCTTTTCCACAGCAGACTAAGCCGCCTTGTGTATAACGCGCCATTGCTTTCAAATAATAAAGGAACAATTCAGCAATTTTCTGGTGTTATGTTTGGTTGGGGCAGTCTTCAGCCCTTCCTCAAATGTTTTAACACACAGCTCACCTCAGATTGCTTTTAATAAATGTACAAACCATAAAACAGAACAAATAGTATCTTTACGTAAAGTCTGATTTGGTGGGCCGTCCTTAGGGGGGTGCAACTTGTGCGGCGCACCGGGCCCCGCGCTTTAGGGAGCCCTGTGGTCCGAGGGGGACCCCCCTACTCCTGAAGGTGACCGACTGAGAGAGGCCCCCGCTTCCTCTAACTCGCTCTGGGCCCCGCCCTATGTGCGGGACAGCCAGATGTTTGGGTGGATTCAGCCGCCCCTGGCCATGCCTAGATCCAGCCTGCTGTAAAAGCTGTAAAAGCACAAATCTTGCAAAATCTAGTGAGTTTTATGCTTTTCTCATCTGCCCCAAAATGAATTTTTGAAAATGTAAATGAGTGAGTGTTCATCGGAGTGGTCCAAGACCTTAAGACTAAACTTTACCAAATGATTTTATAATGTCTAAATGTGTATCTGAATGCATACTGAAGAGAAACTGACTTTAGGACCCAGCGGAACAGCTCATTTGCTTCATATAGCGCTATAAGGCCATCTAGTGGCAAGAGTCATGAAATACCTTTTTTTTTTTCTTCACAAGAGGTCGGCAGAGACACCCGATGTAAGATATTCTGTGCTGAATTCACCCTTCGCTGGGAGTTTGATTGACAGGCAATTTGACCAATCATAATCCACCATCCGCCGAATCCACCATTTTGTCCGACAAAGCAGTCAGGAGAGTTAATATATTAACGTAGGTGGACTTGAACTTGAAAAGTGGTGTGTACTGACATGTTTTCACGGTTGAAACAACATTCTTTCTGATGTTCATTCATGTTTATTTGATGCTATAAATTAACTTGAACTGAGGCGCTACAGTGATCAGTCACCACACATTAAAGCTGCAGTCTGTAAGTTTTGCCTCTTTGTCGCCATCTCTGTTTGAAACCTGCAATTGGAGTTATTTGTGGAATTATCATCTTTATGTGGGTTGTGCATCGGCACGGCTCCTCAGCGCGGATGAATCTAATGTTTTGAGGAGTGTGTGTGGCTGTCATTCATTCACCACACCGGTGTGGATACTGTACTTCTGAATCACAGATTCTACATCTTGGAAGTACGACCAAAATAAGAAGTTCACCAGAAAATGCATTACAATAAATCGCGCTAGCAGCGGTGATTGAATCTAACTATTGCTTAGCTCATATCACATCAAACCATGCAAATTATTATTATTGTTTTACTTTGTTCTCAAATTGTTCATGTTAACAACATCAGAATTGCGTGACTATGTGTATTTAGTGTGTATTAGTGTTGCCTGTAGATTTCAATTTCTGTAGAGTCTAATCTTTTGCTTTTGACTCCGGGTGAATGTCCAGTTGTCACTGATGATTGTCGTTTGGTCCTTTCTGGATTACAATCCGCCATCAAAATGATCCGTTTAATTATTCCAGCTGCTGTGAGAAAAGGCTGTAAATGATCCACCACCTGCAGCATCCTCACACTAGCCGGACTCTTTCTTTATGTATACAGACGTGACGTAATGACGCAAAGACATGCTCAAATCTCTCGCTGAAATCCATCAGTACCACTCAAATTATAACACATTATTATAAGCTTACCGTTGTGAATTGGGCTAAGGTAAGGAGATCGTTTTGAACACTGGCTGGTTATGTACTTGCTCAAAAATGGATTTTGGATCATTTTTAACCAAAAAAAGTTACGGACTGCAGCTTTAAAGAGCCACAAACGGTATTTATTATTTAAATTTCTTTAAAAAATAATAAAATTTGAAAGTTGAGACTTGTTTCATATCAAAAGTATCCTGCTCTGTCCTGTCTGTCAGCGTGTTGTAGGTGTCCTCTTTGCTTCGCGATGTATTTGCCACTGCGTGAGAACATGTGTCTGGCGTGAGAGCGCGGCTTGTCGGACGTAGCAACAGTAACTAAAGGGGGCGGGTCTTCTTTGCAAACGGTCAATTAATGGGGTTATGCATTAAATGTTGAGTTATTAAGTTGAAAGAATGTGAAGTCCTTAAATTACAATAATAAATAAATAATGATAAAAAAAATCTCCCAAAGTTTTGGCTTTCTGGACCAAAACAAAAAGTATAATTTTAGGGCTTCGGGTCATTTTGACCCCCGAGGTAATACGTTTACTACAATAAGTCTCATTATCTTGCACAATTTGGCTTCTCAAGTGCAAATTTATTTTGTTTCATGACTTTATGTTATAAGCATGTTTCTAATGTCTAAATGAAAAAGAAAAAAAACCCAGCAAAGTGTCTAAGTCAGTGAGAAATCCTGTAACAAGTGTCGATGAGGTCAGTATGTCGACAGTAAAGTGCTGGCTGCTGCTATGTGTCCTTTCTAATTAGAATAACATTATCACCGCGGATCCGGGCTGAAGCTGCTGGGACTGGATCGGGTCTGTGTGAGTGTATCTCATTAAGCCAGCACAGACTCAAACGCGCAAACAGATGTGCACGGATTTGAGAACTTGGCACGGGTAGGCGAGCCTCTCAACGCCGCCAAATCCGCAGGCATGAGATTCAATACGCTTTAGCTTTTCATGGCAAACCGCCCATGTCTCAAGTGCATTCACTCTATTTTCTGTCTTCCCTTCTCTTTCTTCTTTCTTTCTCCGGGTCTTTGTTTAGCAACTTCCCACCTCCGTGTAACTCCAGCAGCCCACGCGCGGTGAGCGCACACTGGCCAGCGGGTTGGCTTATTATCCGCGCGGCAATGTGACGAGCTCTGATTTGAGGAACTTTGCGCTGCAGGGGGACTGCGATTAGAGCGAGAGGAAATGTAGGCTGGTGATTTGAAGCGTTCATGCTTGGGCTGGAAAAATACCTCTGCTTTCTTGGGGTCGCGACATGAGACGGGGGTCGCGAGCGGCGGAGCCCCATGCGGTCTCGCGAGCAAGAATTTGATGTAATGGCCCTTCATCATGCCTTATCAATAGCGAGAATAATACGGACACGGTCAGCGAATGTACAGCAAAATCTTTGAGCGACTTGGAGGACAATTACTCAAGATCCGCGGCAGACAGGCCGTAATTACAAATCCATTTACAGGGCGCTGAGAATAATGAGGAAACTGCGGAGGTGAAGAGTTTTTCCCCTTCTCTCCAATGCAGCCGGTTAATGTCTTAAACGAGGACAAAGCACGTGTGTTCAGCAAACGCAGCAGAAGCTTTATGATGGAAGTCTTGATAACATATCGGTTCCCTGTACGGGAGATTATTAAAGGTGGAGCTCTGTAAAACTTCACTAAAACTCGCTTCATGAAATGTGCGGCTGTAAAAACCCAAGAGCTCCTCTGAGGGCCGGCCTTTATTTCAGAGCAGCGCTGTCTGTCCTGGGATGTGTAGGACGTGAGAACTCAACAGTCATGGAATGAGTAGAAACAAGCAGTGCAAACACTTTGGCTTGCCCTCACAAATTTCATTCAAAGATTTTTCCACTATTTCAGACACTCACAACATTGACCGATTTATCAAAGCATTTGCAAATGCACATTCAAACATTATTGAATATTGGTGCTATGTGGATTAAATGCACAGCGACTGCATGTAAAACCATCATGATGCACGATTACAGCCACACTGAGAGCAACCAAATGCCATTTGAAATCTATTTACCAGGCACTCCCACGCACATCTGTCACACACTTTAATAAGTATATTTTCGTTTAAGTTCATAAAGTTTGAGTCATAGATCATCAATCTGATTTGCACAAAACTTAGCGTGCATCATCACAAAAACCTCTTGGCAAAGTTTATGTGTGTGTATGTGCTTGATTACATGGTTTATGAGGACACATTGCACAGAGTGAGATTGTTATTACTTCCTGTCTCCTGTAAACCA
Organism: Coreius guichenoti; assembly: GCA_039654105.1. NCBI lineage: Eukaryota > Metazoa > Chordata > Actinopteri > Cypriniformes > Gobionidae > Coreius > Coreius guichenoti. Next base: position 1,508,740 of record CM077185.1, read on the forward strand.
ACTCTGTGTGTGTGTGTGTGTGAGTGAATGTGTGTGTGTGTGTGTGTGTGAATGTGAATGTGTGTGAGAGTGTGTGTGTGTGTGTGTGAGAGAGAGTGTGTGTGTGTGTGTGTGAATGTGTGTGTGTGTGTGTGAGAGAGAGAGAGAGAGAGTGTGTGTGTGTGTGAATGTGTGTGTGTGAGCGAATGTGTGCGTGAGTGAATGTATGTGTGTGGTGTGTGTGTGTGAGTGAATGTATGTGTGTGTGTGTGCGTGAGTGTGTGTGTGAGTGAATGTGTGTGTGTGAGTGTATGTGTGTGTTAGTGAGTTTGTGTGTGTGTGTGTGTGTGTGTGAGTGAGTGTGTCTGAGTGTGTGTGTGTGTGAGTGAATGTGTGTGCGTGTGTGTGAATGTGTGTGTGTGCATGTGTGTGTGAATGTGTGTGTGTGTGTGTGTGTGAGCGAATGTGTGCGTGAGTGAATGTATGTGTGTGGTGTGTGTGTGTGAGTGAATGTATGTGTGTGTGTGTGAGTGTGAGTGTGTGTGTGTGTGTGAGTGAATGTGTGTGTGTGTGTGTGAGTGTATGTGTGTGTTAGTGAGTTTGTGTGTGTGTGTGTGAGTGAGTGTGTCTGAGTGTGTGTGTGTGTGTGTGTGTGTGTGAGTGAATGTGTGTGTGTGTGTGTTTAAAATTTCATTCATTGTGCAATTTTTTTGCATTTAAAATCCACTTGTGTAAAGGCATGTTTGAATGAGCGTGACGCGTCTGTTCACCCTGAATCAAACGTTTTATCCCAGCAGATTGTATATGTCTTATGTCATAGAATAAATCACATTTCCATTGCCTTGTTTTGATGTTCATGTCTTTGGGTCTGGAATATTCCTGAATGCCTTGTGATGTCCAACCAGGAAAACTCTCAGAGATCCAACAGAGGGCGGTAGGCTTCAGTCACACCACGCGCTCTCCCAGTACGACCCAATTCAAAAAGCAATTATCTGAGTGTGTACTCCTGGGCCGATGAATAGACTGCTTCTAAAGTGCCATATTAACCTAGTTGAGAAGTATCGATTGGGGTCCCTGTCCAAACGAAGAGGCACAAGAAAGCGCTGGAAACAGAGACAGTGAGAGAGATGCATCTGTATTCCATTGGGCTCTATCCTAGAGTCGTAATGAGGTCTCGGACAGACTGGGACTCTATTCTTCTGGGCTGTTTGTGTAGGGGATGCTTTCCTCTGGACTCCTGAACTCCAACAAATGTCTCACTTTCCCTCATTCACTCTCTATCTCTGTCTTTATCTCTCCCTGACTCTATGGCTGTGTTCAGACTGCAGGCAAATCAGATTTTTTTTTCTCAGATCAGATCTTTTCAGGCAGACTGTCCGCACTATTAATTGCATGATCAAATAAGATTTGTGTGTCCAGACATAACTGACCTATCTGCATGGCTTGCTTTGGTAATGAAGTAGACGTACACGTATGTGACGAAGCTTTCGAAACAGATGCAGGAAAAATGGAGGTGCATCATCTCACTCTCCAAATAAGCGGCCCATCGAGTCACTGTGCAGGACAAAACTTAAGCAACGGAGGAGATGTTGTGATGTTCTGTGCTATAGTCACGGATGATATATTTGGACATACCGCTTGAATACTTAATCATGTTAAGAGTGACGCAAAAGACCATTTGAAATCCGATTTGAGCAGCCAGAGCGTCCAGACTGAGACGCCATACAAATCTGATCAAAATCACATTTCAAACCTCCAAATGTGGTTAGAATCAGATTTGGGAAGAAAAAAAAAATATATATATTTCATGGTTTTTTTTGCTGTCCAGAATTTGCATCTGGATATGCAAAAAAAAATCTGATTTTTGCTAGCAGTCTGAACATCTAGTTTAAATGAATGCAGATTTCATATTTCTATATATTTTAAGAATTTTTAAAGATTATGTTCAAATGAAAACAATGTTACTGGTAACAACATGGGCAATTTGTTAAATTCTAACCTTATTAAATGTCATCTTTTATGTCAAATTCTTACATTAATTCATTTCATTTAGAATAAAAAGACACTATGGGCTGTTACCAATTAAATGAAATTTTTGTAGAGGTTTAATGCAACTCATGTGGCATGAATGCATTTACACTGCAATTACAACTGCATAAACAATATTATGAGATTAATGATTAATAAATGAATAACGAAATATTAAATGATTTTAAAAAAGTAAAGCCACTAGTAGGTGACGGCAAATCACTGGGCCCTATCACACACCCGGCGCAATGCAACACCAGGCGAGTGTGTTCTGCTAGTTTCAGCCCGATGCAGTTCTCATGTTCACGTTCAGCTCCACGTTGTTTAAATATCAAATGCACTGGCGCATCTGTTCACCCATGGGCGTCTGGTCTAAACCAGGTGTGTTCAGGAGCATTGTTGGAGCGTTGCTATTGTGAGGAACTGAAAACCACTGCGCCATTGACCAACACACACCTGCTCTAAAGTCAATAGTGCAGTATTTGTGTGTTATTTAAAGGGTGTGTTAGTAATATGAGCCTATAGGCGGTGCACAACACGCATACACTCTGATTATTACACACACAGGGACGCACAGCAGCACACACACACACACACGTTTAAATATTAAAAATAAAAGGATTCCTCTCTGGAGAAGCGTTCAGTCTTTCCGCTCCATGTAAATAGTGAATCCGCTCATGGTGCGAGCACAACTGGCTTTTAAAGGGAAAGGGAGATGAGACTCTGATTGGTTTATTGCACGTTACGCCCAAAACACACCCATGACTCATTAAGAGACTAGGGACAACCCTTTTAGACCATGCGCCGGGCGCGCCAACCATTTTTCCCATCGTTAAACTAGCAAAAGTGGATTCGGACACGCCCTAAGAGCACCTGCGCCGTGAGCTTCAGACCATGCGCTCAGATCCTTAAAATAAGGCCCACTGTCTTAATGAGTGAGTCACTGAATCATTAATTTAACTGTTTTGTTCAAAAACTTGATTAATTCGGTGAGATGCACAACAGTTCTGCTGTGGCTTTGTTTGGAACTGTTTATTGGCAAAACAATGACAGACAATATTGTGTCTAAACTGTAGCTCACAGATTTGGATTGGATTTTTGGATTACTGTTATAAAATCAATATCACATTTGCAAACATGCTGTTATTATGAATGTTATTATGCCCCCATATCTTGAATTTTGGGGAAATGTTTAAATATTTTTGGTGGCATTTTTGCTATACAAGCCCCCATTAATTTCTGACCCTGCAAACCTGTATAACTTCTTCCTCCCATTGAACACACACACACACAATGTGGATGTTATTGCTGCTCTTTGCCATACGACAAAACTTAATGCAGCATAAAAGTATCATAACAACAGTCCATATGATTTGTGTGCTATATTCCAAGAATTTTACAGTCACATGATAGATTTATGCAAATATAAGTGTGAATAATCATCCCATCTCAATTCTCAAGGGCACGTCAAGGTTTGATGTCAATGACATTTTTCATCATTGGTCCTTGAGTGTCTTTTTTAATGTGAAGTGTAAATTAGCTTTTAGAAAGAATAGCCCTTCATAGAGGGACTACGATCAATGAAACAGTAATCTTGATCACAATAGTATGGTGTACAATAGTGATAATTACCAAATTAATCAAGTTTTACAAGAGCAGGCCAGAGAACACAAATGAAAACAGATTTACGAACAAACCAATTAACTAATGAATGTAGCCAGTGCAAATCAGTGTTACAATAAGAGCGGAAGAAAAAGTGTGCAGGGATGGAGCGACATTCAACTGGCAGACAGGCAGAGCTGATGACCTCCGTTCCCGCCCTGTCAATCAAACGGCCCCTATGCCCTCTCTGAACTGATGGGGGTCAAAGATGGATGTGGACAAAAAGGAAAGTCCATCTGACAGACAACAATCTTTCATCTGTGCTTCATGTGGAGGGAGGAGAGCAAAGTGAAGAGTGGATGTGCACAGCGGGATCAGACGGATGACAAGGTAGTCCAATTAAAGATGGCCCAGGATCACAGCGCTCTCTCTTATCACATCAGTAACAAACACACACACACACACACACACACACACGCTCTTCCTGTTTTATAGGGCCAATTTTGCAATTAGAGATATTGGTGACAGCAGATGTCAAAGAATGAGAGCAAGAGAGAATAATGCAGCTGTCTGTCTACACAACAGTGATTATCCACTGTGTGTGTGTGTGTGTGTGTGGATGGCAGAGTGATTATCTGCAGTGTATGCATGTGTATGATGGCGTGTCTGTAGTGCTGAGAGTTTGCTCTAGCATTGCTGCCTCTAAAGCACATACACACACACACACAGTCAAAGATAACCTTAAAGTTGACATGTAATTCATCTTTTTGTGTAATTTTTGAAATGCATTTTATTATGAACGATTTATCTTTGCAAGTGTTTCAGTTTTTTTTTTTCTTGAAAACAGTTGACAATTTTTAATCTAAAAATGTCAACTGGATCTTCTGGTGAAACGTCAGTCTTCTCTCTGCTGATGTATGCAGGACTATCCAATCATTTACTCTGATTAAGCCCCGCCCCTTTCTTACAATTGGCTGCAAGCTCACATTCAGATCCGCCACCATCCAATAAACAACTGAACCAAATCTGACTTGTGATGCAGCCTGAATCACTGTGAAAAAACGTGTTCGTTCGTTGGCCAGAGGAGAACTGAACGACTAAGCCTGGTTTCTCTCAGGGTTTTTTCTCCTGATGGAGTTTGTGTTCATTTCCACTGTCGCCTCTGGCTTGCTTAGTTGGGGATACTTAATATTCAACAATATTATTGATTTGACTGCACTGACACTATTGGATGAGAACTGAACTGAGGTGGATGATGACATCACTGTTTTTCTGCAGAACTGCTTTATAGATTAAATTAACTTATTTAATAATTGATGATCTTTACAACGGAACTGAATCAACACTGAACTGACTTCAGCTGAACAATGACACTGTTTTCTTTTAGAGCTGATGATTGAATCATTTTCCTGTCATCATTGTAAAGCTGCTTTGAAACAATCTGTATTGTACAGCATAAAGCACTATTTAAATAAACGTGACTTGACTACTCTGATCTACGAAAGCTCTAGCGGCTAGGCGCCATTTATTTTTGACTGATTTCTTTCTCTCTTGTTCATGGTCAGTTAAGGAGTCAGGGAAGACCTTGTATTTTTCTTTTGGCTTTTCTGTTACTGATAGGACATTTAGTTGTTGGGTTGAGAGATAACTAACTTTTTGCTTATTACTTTGGCCTGGCCTAGTCCTGAAGTTAATATTGCTTTCACTACAATTCTAGGATGAAGTGAATGTTTGCTAGGGCATTTCTACACTATATTGCCAAAAGTTGTGTGACGCCTGCCTTTACATGCACATGAACTTTAATGACATCCCATTCTTAATCCGTAGGGTTTAATATGGAGTTGGCCCAGCCAACTCTTTTGGGAAGGCTTTCCAAGGTTTAGGAGCGTGTTTATGGGAATTTTTGACCATTCTTCTAGAAGCGCATTTGTGAGGTCAGGCACTGATGTTGGACGAGAAGGCCTGGCTCGCAGTCTCCGTTCTAGTTCATCCCAAAGGTGTTCTATCGGGTTGAGGTCAGGACTCTGTGCAGGCCAGTCAAGTTCCTCCACACCAAACTCGCTCATCCATGTCTTTATGGACCGACGCTTTGTGCACTGGTGCGCAGTCATGTTGGGACAGGAAGGGGCCATCCCCAAACTGTTCCCACAAAGTTGGGAGCATGAAATTGTCCAAAATGTTTTGGTATGCTGAAGCATTAAGAGTTCCTTTCACTGGAACTAAGGGGCCAAGCACAACCCCTGAAAAACAACCCCACACCATAATCCCCCCTCCACCAAACTTTACACTTGGCACAATGCAGTCAGGCAAGTCCTGTTCTCCTGGCAACCGCCAAACCCAGACTCGTCCATGGGATTGCCAGACAGAGAAGTGTGATTGGTCACTCCAGAGAACACGTCTCACTGCTCTAGAGTCCAGTGGCGGCGTGCTTTACCCCACTGCATCCCACGCTTTGCATTGCACTTGGTGATGTAAGGCTTGGATGAGCTGCTCGGCCATGGAAACCCATTCCATGAAGCTCTCTACACACTGTTCTTGAGCTAATCTGAAGGCTACAGAAGTTTGGAGGTCTGTAGCTATTGACTCTGCAGTGGTGTCTTCTGCGCACTGTGACCCTCAGCATGCGCTGACCCCGCTCTGTGATTTTACGTGGCCTACCACTTCGTGGCTGAGTTGCTGTTGTTCCCAATTGCTTCCACTTTGTTATAATCCCACTAACAGTTGAGCGTGGAATATTTAGTAGTGAGGAAATTTCAGGAATGGACTTATTGCACAGGTGGCAACCTATCACGGTACCACGCTTGAGTTCACTGAGCTCCTGAGAGCGACCCATTCTTTCACAAATGTTTGTAGAAGCGTCTGCATGCCTAGTGCTTGATTTACACACCTGTGGCCATGGAAGTGAGTGAACACCTGAATTCAGTGATTTGGAGGGAGGGGTGTCCCAATACTTTTGGCAATATAGTGTATATCATTATACTGTTATGAGTGGTTACCAGGTCTTTGCTCTGCAGTTTCTGTGGTGTTTTAGGTGGTCTGTTGCTATTGTGTTCTGGGAGGTTACTAGGGCATTTGATGTGGTTGCTAGGGTGCTGTAGGTGCTTCCCTTCTCATGTGAAAAAAGTCTCTTTCTTTCAATGTGCGTCTGTGGGGGGCAAAACTGAGAAAGACAACTACTGATAACCTCACCCAAAGAACGCTGTGCTACACGTGGAGTGCAGTTCATGAAAATTTCATGTTTATAGACAAGCGTTCGGTGCAGGACGTACAGTGTGTGTGTGTGTGTTGTGAGTTTATGGTGATTGGGCTCATGGGGAATCACATGCTTTGAGTGTATATGTTATTTTGACCCATCATCAAATTTTGCATTAACGGAAATGAGAAGGCACTTTTCACTCGTCTGCGAGAGGCCAATGGGGATATTATGATCAATCTCAAATTCAAAGCACAATCAGAGCCGCATCCCTCCGCTGAATCTCTCACTCTCTCACTCTCTCTCGTTCTATCTGTCTGGCAGTGAAAGTTATTCCAGCACATTAAACTGAATATAAACAAAGAGAGTATTGTGTGCGAGAAACAAAAGCTTCCGGCTCCAACACATACACACACTCTCTCAATGCCAGCCTCATCTTTCTCTACGCTCGCTGTGAAGCGAGAGCCGTCGCGTCCTGGAACAAAGAAGCTTGAGTCTGTATGGATATGATTAAAATGCGCTTTCTGATTATGATTAATGCCATTGTGAAAATTAAAAGAGAGCACACATTAACTCACAGTTCGTCAGTAAACACACACTCACACACATCACTCCCTCCCATATCCTTCGTTTACTGCATTTTGTATACATCAAATTCTAGGATCTTTCCACTCGGGTTAATCTGCTTAGCACATCTAAACATCCTTAACGAGATAAATTCAATTTCATAAGATATTAAGGATTGCTTTCAGAAAATATTGACTGCAGTTTATTTTCTTACCCCATGGACAAAGAGTTTTATCTTGTTTCAAGGATTAACGTTCACTATATTTTTAGAGTTTTTTGCTTAAAACAAGAAAAAACAAAGTTGTGTTATGTTAAACGAGTAAATGTATCTTGTTTTAAGACTGCTTAGGGGAGAGTGGGGTAAGATAAGCCAGTGGGTAAGTTGACCCACCCCCTTTATTTCGGCAACTGTACACTTTTATTGTCATGTGACCATATATTTTGGAACCACTCATCATTTCTGCCAGACTGTGAACAGGAGAAGCACATGGGAGGAGTGGAAGGCACCCTTTTACTTTATAAACTGTTTTTGGCTCGTCAAAGTAAAATTTTAGCATAACAGACGTAATGGCTGTTTGTACATTTGTACAGGTCTAAAATATTTATGATCCATATTGGTGATTTAGCAATGTATAAAACCATGCAAATCATTTAGATAATTATTAGCCTGAATTGGTAAGCAAGCTAGTTTTATCCAAAATGGCAGCTATGGGGCAAAGTGAGCCAAATGTTGTGGGGTAAATTGAGCCAGCGTTTTAACTTACTCCACCATAAGGCACCGTAGTTACATTAAATCTCTGAAGTATAAACTGGTATAATTTCAATGTAATGTTACACAACTGGTTTCATTTTTTAAAAATTGTATTTATTATTTTTAGTTTGAGTTTATTTAAAAAGAAACCATGCACAAGTACACCAAATCCTTCTCTGATAAGATCCAGAAGATGCTTAATCATATATATCTTTCCACCTGTAGTCCCTAATGACCTAATACAGAAATTGCAGAAGAACTTGGTTGGTGTTGTTTAAGTTAGCTTTAAGAAAAGAAATATGACTATGTGTAAAAGGAAATTTGATTATTAAAGGTGTTTTTAAAAGAGGTAAATTATCTTTACAATTTCACATGGGTTTGATTCAGATTCAATTAGATGGTCCGTTTACACCCAGATGGTGCAACTTACCCACTGACTCGGATCAACTTACCCCTAACGTGGGGTAAATTGAGCCACAGGAACACTTTTTTTAATAAGAAGCCATAGTTTTAGAACCGTTTGTCACAGATGTGTTCTGATCATTTAAAATGCATTAAAATAGCAAACATCCTGAAATTACTTTAGATACTTTCATTGTACCTCTGCCTTATTTTCTCTTATCTTGAGGACCACATAAGTAAAAAATGGCTCATCTTACCTCACTCTCCTCTTACATATTTTACCTGCAAACCAGAAAAAAATACTGATTAAGCAAATGATTTTATGCAGTATGGTGGTTATGACACATAAACAAGCATCCGCAGTAAGTCATGCAGAGTAATTTGTGCGTGTGGAGCAGTGGGAGCGCTAATATTTATGCCTTCTCTGCCTCCCCTCATTCACTTATGCAGCAGCGGAGGTGAAGAATGTGACATGTTAATTTCTAACGTTAAAGGCCCTTTTTTTATTATCACCTTTCATGTGACAAGCTCTCATTTTGTTGCTATTCCAGTTGCTGGTGAAGATAATTACATGCTAGTTAATTGCGTAGAATTTGGATTGCAAATAGGACGGTTGGTCTTTGAAGCGCAGATGAAGTCAGGTGAAGAGAATCAGAGTCACCGTGCAGGAACTTCCTTAACAAAAAGTACCCTGTCAGTACCATAGTACGCTAGTGATGACACAGGTGATTATTAAAGTTATGTTCTGAAGGATGGATTACCATACTCTAGTGCCATGCTAGTATTCAGAGAATACTGTGCTACTATCATAATTCACATTCAACAACATGGTTTTATTATGATGCACGTGTAGAACAATATGGTAGCATCGTGGCATAACATTAAATTATGGTAATGTCATAGTAAATGTTCAAAAACAGACAGTAGTACCATGGTACATGTTCAAAACACTACAGTATGGTATTGCAGTCCCAAAACATACCAGATGTGGGCCGACACTATGTTGCTGTCTGTGTTGTACCTTATGTAACATTAAAAGGGACCTACAAAGTCTTGACGTTGTTTTTGTGCTCTACTAGAGCAGATTTTCCTGCTTGAATGTTGATTATTTCCTCATATTCTCCATTGTTGCGGCTCCTCTCTTCCCAGTCTGTCAGTAACGCTCTGTTTAGTTCCTGTCTCTATGAAGCCCCTCCTTCTGAAGAGCACAATGTGCTCTGATTGGTCGGCTGGAGCAGTGTGTTGTGATTGGTGTTTGGAAAATGCCCCACCCCTTACCATAACCGCCAGTTTCACCACACTACTAACTAACTCAACCAGGCCCCGCCCCTTTATTCTGCGTATTAATTATTTAAATGAGGAATATTGTGATGTGTTGGTTACCGGAAGAAAACTCAAGACTACAATGGAGGCATTTCAGGGAGTTCAGCAACAACTAACTCCCGCTGGAGGGACTTTGGAAACCTTTTTTATGCTCAAACAGCAACATTACACACTAACGAAAGATGAACATGGAGAGCTCCTAGTAGTACCTTAAGGGTACATATTACTACTCTGAGTCTGAGGTACTAAACGCACTTTTTTTAGGGGTTATTAAGGTACAACGGTGTCCTTTTCAAGGGTTCTGTTCTGTAAAAAACACAGTATTACAAATTATTGGCACATGTCAAAAACTGGAATAAATGTCAAAATCAAGGTTTTGTAAAAAAAACATGATAATACTATGGTACATATCCACAAAAACCAAGGTAGTACCACATCCACAACCAGTATTAATTGCAGCGTGGTATTTTCTGTAAGTTCTGATGAGGTTTGTGAAGACGCAGGTCTCCAGATGACTGGCCAAGCATGCCGCGCACATGGTGCGCCTGTGTTTTGCTTGCTTTCGGTTTTATCATATTTGTCAGCTCAGCTGTGTGCTGGAATAACAAGCAGGCGAGTTTAATCTGCTGCGGGAGAGATCTGATGAAGGCAGGCAGCAATAAGAGCAGATCTCATTAACATCGCTGTGTAGCTTTATCCTAATGAAGTTATGGACACAGCCAAAGCAATTACACATGCAAATAGAATTAGCCAAAGCAAAATAGCGGGCCGATTGGATTGTGTTCTCACGTTCAGAAATCTAAAGCATTCCGCAGGCTTTTAATCAATAAGTGAGTTGACGCGTTTCCATATCCTGTTAACGGAAATCCTGTAATATGGGTGCCTGTTAAACCAAGAAACTTCTGCTGAGGTGGCCTATAGGGTGAGAGAAATATTGTAGCCTATATTTTCTTCTTTTTATAGCTTGAAGGGCAATACTCTTAACTAAAACGTACTCGTGGTGAAAATCTTGTTCTTGAAACCTACACTATATTGCCAAAAGTTGTGTGACGCCTGCCTTTACATGCACATGAACTTTAATGACATTCCATTCTCAATCCGTAGGGTTTAATATGGAGTCGGCCCACCCTTTGCAGCTATAACAGCTTCAACTCTTCTGGGAAGGCTTTCCACAAGGTTTAGGAGTGTGTTTATGGGAATTTTTGACCATTATTCTAGAAGGTCAGGCACTGATGTTGGACGAGAAGGCCTGGCTCGCAGTCTTCGCTCTAATTCATCCCAAAGGAGTTCTATCGGGTTGAGGTCAGGACTCTGTGCAGGCCAGTCAAGTTCCTCCACACCAAACTCTCTCATCCATGTCTTTATGGACCGACGCTTTGTGCACTGGAGCGCAGTCATGTTGGAGCAGGAAGGGGCCATCCCCAAACTGTTCCCACAAAGTTGGGAGCATGAAATTGTCCAAAATGTCTTGGTATGCTGAAGCATTAAGAGTTCCTTTCACTGGAACTAAGGGGCCAAGCCCAACCCCTGAAAAACAACCCCACCCCATAATCCCCCCTCCACCAAACTTTACACTTGGCACAATGCAGTCAGGCAAGTCCCGTTCTCCTGGCAACCGCCAATCCCAGACTCGTCCATTGGGTTGCCAGACAGAGAAGCGTGATTGGTCACTCCAGAGAACACGTCTCCACTGCTCTAGAGTCCAGTGGCGGCGTGCTTTACCCCACTGCATCCCACGCTTTGCATTGCACTTGGTGATGTAAGGCTTGAATGAGCTGCTCGGCCATGGAAACCCATTCCATGAAGCTCTCTACACACTGTTCTTGAGCTCATCTGAAGGCCACAGAAGTTTGGAGGTCTGTAGCTATTGACTCTGCAGAAAGTTGGCGTCTTCTGCGCACTGTGACCCTCAGCATGCGCTGACCCCGCTCTGTGATTTTACGTGGCCTACCACTTCGTGGCTGAGTTGCTGTTGCTCCCAATTGCTTCCACTTTGTTATAACACCACTAACAGTTGAGCGTGGAATATTTAGTAGTGAGGAAATTTCAGGAATGGATTTATTGCACAGGTGGCAACCTATCACGGTACCACGCTTGAGTTCACTGAGCTCCTGAGAGCGACACATTCTTTCACAAATGTTTGTAGAAGCGTCTGCATGCCTAGTGCTTGATTTATACACCTGTGGCCATGAAGTGATTGGAACACCTGAAGTCAGTCATTTGGAGGGAGGGGTGTCCCAATACTTTTGCCAATATAGTGTATGAATTCTGGCATAATTAGTGTTCCACTACTAACAAATTAACTTAACTCAATAGGCTATAGGCTACTACTAGAAAACATCTGAGAATAACTAACTCATGATCTCTGTCTCGTTATCTTACACATTTTTGTCTCTTAAGAATATAGATTTTGTTGTAAGGATATTTGCAGTGCTGCGATTACAAGTGCTGCTTATTCATGGACTTTTAGGGATGTGCATTTTTTCGCCTGCAGTCTAGCACTTTTAACTTGGTGAAATTGAACTGATCCAAACGAGTTTAAATGGAAAATCATTGCTGTTTTAATAGAGCTCAGATTTATCACAGCAGAAGCGGCTGGCAGATAATTGCACAGCAGTGAAGCACGTACCAAACCCTGTTTGATGGAAAGCACCTCCGCGCTCACTGCTGATCAATCCAGCACCTTCTCATCCTCTTTATAACCTGCTGTCAGGACAAATTACAGATGTAAGATGTGCTACAGGCAGAGCAGGGTGTGTTATGGACTGTCCAGAGATGTTGTGAAACCCCTGCAAGTTTTTTCTCTGTTTTACAGGCCGGCTGCAGACTTTGTGCTGTCCCTGAGGTGCGACCTCCATCTCAGAGATAAGTTGTCTGTCAGAGGTACACAATCATGTCAAACTGTCGTCCTTGAGGAGCAGAAAGTGTATTTATTTCAGCAGACGAATTCACAGGTTTGGTGCACGAGGCTCAACATGCGGGTTAAGAACGACTGAAGGAGAATCCGAGAATAGATCCACTAACACAGCCTGGATTTGTAGGGTCTGTATCACCAACAACGGCTCACAAAGAACTGTGAAGAAAGTGAGTGAATCAAATGTGCACTGTAAAAAATAATACACTATATACTCAATAAAGTTGTGGCAACAGATTACAAGCAATATTATTAAGTACATTCAACAAATAAGAATTGAGTTAGAATTAATCAAATTAATTCCTTAAAAGTGCAAATAGCACACAAATTACAGCTGAAGACACCTGATGATAACGAGCAGAATCACTGAAGGAAAGAGAAACACAAGAACTACAACTGACTTCAGCCACAGCCTTAGATGAAATCAACTGAAAAGACATTAAATCTCTCTTAATACAAACTAGACAGACTTTATTTATGTAATTCGTCAGTTCTTTTTGAGAATTAACAGAGGTTTAGATGTTGATGATTTATTGAAAATGTTTATGGTGACATTAACCACATTATGGTGATCAGTGTTTCATTTGGTTAGGCAGTTTGACTCTTGACTTTTTAAGTCAGTTTGTGGTTTTTGTAACAGTGTTTACTAACACATAATTTGTTGCAAAGGAAACCATGAACAAAGATGATCAGATGATAAAGTTTTAATCATTGTTTTAATCCGTTGTTATTGTCAACGAAGACAGAGATTTTTGAAAATGTTCTCCCAAGTGGATACATTTAAAAACTGTTTTCGCGTTGTAGTGTGGCCTGTGAAAACAAAGGTATTCAAAAATGATGACGCATGTTTAGTCATGTGACCCATATTACCCATAATATCTATTGTTATATCGGCATTGTTGTGCCTGCTATTTACTTTCATAGTGTTGGTAAAGATAAATGTTCTTCATATTACATTCCTGCAAAGATGACAGAAAATTTACTCGTTTTTTTGTCAATTCTGAATGGATGAGTGGTCATGACTACATTCACAACATAGCATGACCTCTCATTGAATATTAGCCATTATAAATAACATATGAAACATTAAATATACCAAATTCGTTGATAATGTTACCAATCATATCAAATTCAAGGCTGCAGTATATGACATGAATATGACAGTGTGAGATTTCCTGTCACTTTGAACACAATTCTATAATTACACTTCTAACGATCACTGTTATGCTATTTCTATATTTCATGGTGGAGTTTCCTTTTGATCAAGCAAACACAATGAGATTGACCACAATTGTATTTTGAATGAAATGTGATTCAGTGGAGAAGAAACTCTACTGGAGACACAGTGCAGCTGATATGCAAGTAATGACCAATTGAACAGTTGGATGAGCTGTAGCAGTTGTATGGTTGTGGTTGCTATCTTTAATTCTCATTTCTCAAAGATTCAAAGCTTTGTTGTTTAAGTGAGTCATGCTAATATACAGAAGTAAAGGGCAGCATTACCTCTAAGAGAGGACAAAGCCCATGTGACTTGAGTGTAACTGATATATGACTCCATAATGCAAACTCTATAATCAATCAAAAACAATCAGAAGAAAAATTAAGAGGCAAACATTCATGCAAAATTGAAGGCGAGTTCAGGGAAGAAACATCATGTACTGTTGGAAGGGAAACACGCTTTTAAACATTATGGGAACATCATCTTCAGTCAATAAAGCTGATATCAACAGAAAGGACCGGCCAAGTGTAGAGTGGGGTAAGCTGTGCCTACTTTTAATGGTTCTCTAGGCAAAGAGAAATAAGGTAAGGGTACAACTAACACGACTTATTATATTTCTTAATGTCTGTTACCAAGGGAAAAGCATATTTAACATGTAGCCATAAAACGGAAAAAAAAGAAAAAAAGTGGTCCATTGACACAACTTGCCCTACATTGGTCATGTCGAGAAGAAAGCTGAATCACTGGTGAATACTGTATGTGACCATTTTAATTTAAAATGAAAATATGAGACAAAGAAGTTTATTCCCACAATCCTAAGGCTATCTTCAACTTTACAACGAGGTGCGCTGGGACGATGAGACCCTGAAAGAGCTCTTCTGGAGCGGGATGGATGATATCCTCGGCCAGATGCTGCTGTTGGGGGGGGATCACCGTCCTTTCACAGAGTTCGTGGATTACACCTTATGGATATGCAAACCCTCCCTCACTGTTGGAGTCGTTGAGAACGACGCCACCATCATCTCTGACTCCCAGGCACAATTTCCATCGCCAGCAGTTATCTCTCTGCCCACTCCAGAAAAGAGAAATCATCCCAGCCCAGAGTGTCCCGGTAAAGAAGAGAGCTCTCCCACAATGGATCCAGAGATGATGCCCATGCCCACCATGGAATCAGAGCCCAAGCCAGTGCCCGCCGCGGACCTTGAGCTTGAGCCCCTCCATGCCTGGAGTTAGAGCCAGCCACAGAGTCCACCCCGGAGCCAGAGCAGGTCGCTGCACCTGTCCCGAGGCTGGAGCTGATCGCCAGATCCAGTGAGGAGTCAAGTCCGGTGAGACAGTTCTCCAATGAGCTAGTTGAGGAGCGCTGGCTCATCAATTTCACCATGGAACTTGTCCCTCTCCAGCCCACTACACACTACATAGATGATCCAGTCCCACCCAATATCCTGCCCACCCCATTGTTACCATCCTCTCCGCTGACTTCGTCTAATTCCCCGGACTTACCTGCCCCACTGGTGTCCCGTAGCTCCTCGGCTCCACCCTCACCGCTGATTCCCGCTGGCTCGTTGGCTCCACCTCGGGCTCATTCACCAGCAGCATGGCTCTGTGAAGTGGATCCCCTGGCTACACCTCA
>CM077185.1:1531850-1619350 GCA_039654105.1 Coreius guichenoti
AAATCTTAAAGATGTTTATTAACTTGGGTTTTGTATAATGCATTATAAAAGTATTTTTAATGCATTAATTATGCCTTGTAATGCACCTTATAATGCACTGTACGATTGCAACCACAGTTATAATACATTATAACACTCATCTAATCATTGAACACACCTTTAGAAATTACAGTGCATTAAAACACACAACGAACCACCGATTCATCTGCAAATATTATCATGCATTTAACTCTGCTTATAATTATTTATGAAAAATGCAATATAATGCACATTATGAATACTCTTATAATGCGTTATAAGGGCTTTAAGTAAAGTGTTACCCGGTTTCCTTTTAAAATATATGTTTAAATTGTAATTATTATGGGATTTATGAGTTTTAGTTTCTTTCACAGATGTGAGGAGCACTTTCCACTTGATTTGAAGCTTAGATAGTGTCATTATAAATCACGAATATTAAATTATCACTTTGTAATTCTTGCTGCATTATTATTACTGTTATACTTTGGTTATACTAATACTTTGGAAATATTATACTTGTACTGTACTGTTATACTTTGGTCACTTTGTAAATACAGTCAATTCATTGTGAAATATCTTAGGGGGGGTCAAAACGCTTTTTCTGTTTAAAATTGACTGGGTAAAAGTTATTCCTGATGATTTGCACCGATCTAACGCTTCCTAATCTTGCGAGTGCTCACATCTGTAACCCGTCTGCAGCGGGACACAGCTGTCTGTGTAATTGCTGATTAATTAATCAGCGAGTCTAACCCTCGGATTAATTCTATTAGAATAATCAAAAACAACGGATGACAAATGGCAAATTACGGGAGGCTGGGATTGATTAGTGACTGGTGTAATTATGCCAGCGTGTTATGGAAATGAAGAGGGGGATCAGCGCTCGCGTCGGATGAGCCAGCTAATCCCTGATATATGGCTCTCTTTCTGTTTCTCTGGACGCAGCTCAAATGGGACATGCGGAGAAAGGTGAGTCGCAAATCCATGCTACTATCATCATCCTCATCATCATCATCATTATCATGAGCATCTGTCCAGGGCATCTGTGTCTGAGTAATTGACCCAATGACCTCGTCCTGATGTGAGCCGCACACACACACATCGAGGTATAATTCAGCCGTGTTTACCCATCAAACGCACACAGGAAGCCGATGACAATCCTCACTGCCAAAGTAAAAGTGCTGGACTTGTGTTTGTAATAAGCCAGGTCTTGATTCTTACTTCAGAGTAAATTTCACTGCGGGCTGTCATAGAAGCATGATTATAGAGAAGGACAAACACAAAGCTTTCTTTTGCATTTCTTTCGAGCACTCGGAGACGTTGGCGTGCTGACTTTGAAATGGTTTTTACAGGAAAGCCTCGCGAACGGCACTCAGACACAATAGCAAATTCTGCACATTTCTTACCCGTCTGCTGCAGATTCCGATTACAAGTGTGTGTGTGTGTGTGCGGGTTTACGCTCTTCAGCCGAGAGAAAACAAGGTCTTCAATGTGACTTTAACAAGGCATTTGTGCGTGGAGTCGTGAAAGGCTAGCACATGATTTGAATATAATGCTTTGCTCTTCGGGTCGTTATTTTGGCCGTGTGTCCTCATCGGTGTGGACGTAATGATAGAGACGGGATGTAAAGTGATGTTGAGTGAGTCTGAGGAGGAATGGAAGAATATGAGTGTGTGTTTTGTCTTCCACACCGAAGGTTTTGTCCCCGGAGAACTGAGATTCTGTGTATCGTTCGTCTAATCTGTGGAATTCCAAAGCTGACAAAATAATAAATAAATAAAATACATAAATAAATATACAAAGAAATGTAAAAAAACAACAATAAATGAGTATTTGTACTTTTATTTCCTTATTTATTTATAATTGTATTTTTTTCCACATTTATTTTATTTTTTCATTTATTTCTACATTTATTTATTTCCACATTTATTTATGTATATTTCTATTTATGTCTACATTTATTTCCACATTTATTTATTTCTACATTTACTCTGAGCTCGATTGCTATGTCTGAGGTAAAACACGCCCCCTCATTACCATACGGACAAAGAAATGTAGAAATAAATAAATGTAGACATAAATACAAATATACATAAATGTGGAAAAAATACAATTATACATAAGGAAATAAATGTATAAATACTCATTTATTGATTTAATTTTTTTTGTATATTTATTTATGTATTTTTTTTATTTATTATTTTGTCAGTTTTGGAATTCCATACTAATCAGCCCAGCGGAAATTCTTCTAAACAAATCTAAGTCTGATGCTCTGAGAGTCTGTCGCTGGAGAAAAATGTGTTGTTTCAACTTAAAAAAGTAAGTGTTTGTGCTGCCTTAAAAATTTACGTTTAGTCAACTCAAATATCCAAGTTGTCACTTCACATTTCAAGTTGACTAAACTTTTAAGGCAGCACAAACACTTAAACTGTAAAAAAAGTTGCTGCCTAAAAGTTTAAGTACAATCAACTCGGATGTTTAAGTCATTTCAACTTAATTTACAATGAGTTGAATCTTGTATAACTTATAAAAAAAGTTGAAAATTGCAATGTAAAAATATGTCATATGATCAATAAGTTATGATGTAACAAGGTAACCATAACCTTTTTTTAAGTAAGTTGCCTGGTTGCCTTAAAATGTAATTAATTGAAACTAAAAATTTGAGTAAATACAATGAATGAGATTACTTTAATAAATAGAAACTCAAAATATTACATTATCTAAATCACTTTAACTATCTAAGTTAATTTGATGAAAGAAAAACGTTGTGATGATAAATCATGAAAATATTTTTTTTTTCAGTGTACTTTTTTTAAGTTGAAATCATTTTTGACTTCTCTGATGACGAGGGCGGGGCAACCTGTCACTCACATGAGATCGACCAATAGCAAACCACAACCATCCAATCAATTCCCCACAGACAAAAACAAGCCCCGCCCTACATTTGTTCTTGTTTGAGAAGCGTTTCTCTCGGATATACGGCACAATAGGGAAGAAAAGACCAGCGCAACTTACATTTCATGCTGACTTTAAAATGTGTGGAACAATTGGGATGCGCACCAATGAATCATATTCCCAGTAAGAGCAATATTGTGTCAAAATAGTGCCAGTTTGCATCTCATATTGACTTTAAAGGCAACAAAATTGGGCAATTATATCATTGGTTAATATTATTTTTAGGGATGCACCAATTTTGCCGATACCGATAACCGATAATTCTTTATATTTGAAAGCCGATAACCGATATATTAGCCGATAAATCAATTTTTATATAATTTTGCCTGATTACAAAATCAAAAGTCTCACCATTAAATCCATCTCCCAAGCACACAATTATAATGTTCTTATTATAATTTTATGTAGCCTATATGACTATATTTTCCTTTTTTGAAGTGATTCCAATCATATTTCAAGCAATTCAAACCCATCGTGGTGAACTGTGCGCATCTGAAGTGTCTCAGCTGAAGGAAATAATACGTTATTTATCAGCTTTAATATATCAGCCATCGTTTCTTGGTCGATAATGATAACATATATGAACATATATCGGCCGATACCGATATGGTGGCCAATATATTGTGCATCCCTAATTATTTTCACACCTACATGGTTAAATCTGCAGAAGAGAAAGTCACACATGTTGATGAAAGATGAGTATTTTTGCACTGATGAATCATGCACAAGCCCGGACTCTTGAAAGCAGAAGACGTGGCTTCACGCTCCTCGTCTGCAGAGCCGTATCTGATGGGCCGGTGTTGCTGACGGGTCACAGAGGGCCTCACGTCTGTGTTAAATCACAGCTCCGGCCGCGGACGCAAGTTGCTTATCACAGCAGCTGTGAGAGAGCGCCGGGCTTATTTTGCACTCGCTACAAAATCTATTTACAGCAGACGGGTATTGTCTTCGGACAGCGCTTTTTCTCCTCGCTGAAGTTTCTCAGATTATGCGCAGAGAATCAATACCTGACAAGTGCGTCAAGCACTTTAGCGTTTCATCTGATGCAGCCGTATGGATTTTTAATCCAGTCCTGTGTAACGTCCTCTCGGCTGATGCTGAGGTTTTGTCATTTCGCGTGTGGAGTTGATGCTCAGTGAATATGAATGAATGGAGTTATTCTCATTAGAAACAGGCCTGACCTGTCAGTTGTGTAGATTTCTTCACCTTAAGGTAATTTCACGGGACTGTTGTGTGTCAGACTTTTTCTTTCGATGATTTGAATGATGTATCATTGCTTGAAAATCAAATAGATTGGACTCGTTTGTATCTAGATATGACACAACATCAAAGGCACTCATAGAGTATTCATCATATTATACACATCAGATATTACAGCAAATTCATAAACAGTCACATTTCCATTCTGTGACACTTTTCGGTTACACTTCACTTTAAGGTGTCCTTGTTACAGTGTAATCATATATTTAGCTACTAGTAATATTAATTATCTACATGTACATGTGTGATATATATATATATCGCCTATGATAATGTGGTGATTGTTGTTTTAATGACGTGCGATCTGACATTATCGAGTATATCCCTCACTTTATAGAAACACACCTAGAGAGTGAACACATACTCATACACATACTAGTAGGTTAGACTAGTGCACTTGAGCATTTAGTGTGCACACTTTCACTATGTGATTTACTCTATTAAAATGCATTTATAATGCCCTCAATATTCACAAGAGGTGGGGCAAAAATACCTTTTATATTTCTATCATTTAATATAGTTATTCAATATCACACAAAGAGTGCTGTTTTATCTCCAAATATCAGCATGAATACAAATGTGATATTGATTTTATACAAGTTCAATAAACAAGAAGTTAATATTAAGTGACTCACATTTTAGACACAAATATTGCCTGTTTTTGCTCTGTTTCGCTAACAAAAATTGTTCCAAACTAAGCAACAGGACTGTTTTGTGTCTCTGAGCAACACACAGTGGTGTTTCCTTACTGAATAAACGAATCGTTTGAATGAATGATTCAATGACTTACTCATTAAGACAGTTAAATGCTTAATTCCTGAATGAATCAGCCGTTTGAATGAATTGGTTGAATGAATGATTCAATGACTCACTCATTAAGACAGTCAAATATCTTCGTTCCTGAATGAATCAGCTGTTTGAATGAATTGGTTGAATGAACGATTCAATGACTCACTCATTAAGACAGTCAATATCTTCGTTCCTGAATGAATCAGCCGTTTGAATGGATTGGTTGAATGAACAATTCAATGACTCACTCATTAAGACAGTCAAATGCTTAATTCCTGAATGAATCAGCCGTTTGAATGAATTGGTTGAATGAATGATTCAATGACTCACTCATTAAGACAGTCAAATATCTTCGTTCCTGAATGAATCAGCTGTTTGAATGAATTGGTTGAATGAACGATTCAATGACTCACTCATTAAGACAGTCAATATCTTCGTTCCTGAATGAATCAGCCGTTTGAATGGATTGGTTGAATGAACAATTCAATGACTCACTCATTAAGACAGTCAGATGCTTAATTCCTGAATGAATCAGCCGTTTGAATGAATTGGTTGAATGAACGATTCAATGACTCACTCATTAAGACAATCAAATGCCTCGTTCCTGAATGAATCAGCCGTTTGAATGAATCGGTTGAAACTCAACGACTGACTCATTAACAGTGACTTTCTTAATTTCACATTTAAAGTGTCTTTATTTTTTTATTTTCAAATATCAATATTCAACATTATAAAAGAAGAATTTAGTTGATACTGATTTCATTTGATTGGAAACAGCTAGTGCTGGTCGGTATACCGGTTCATACCGAATACCGGTGTTTATTTTTGTTATGATATGAATTTTGATTATACCGCAATACCGGTATATGTCGCTTAAACAACGTTTGGATTGCGGCGCAGCGACACAGTTTGAGAGGTGTCGCTTTTCACTGTTGCACTGTAGTGAGAGCAGCTGAGATCACATTACAGCGGAGAATTCAGACAACACGCGGCGCGCGCAAGAGAGCGGTTTCTGCGCGGAGCGCCGCGATGAGTTTAACAACGCTCACCACATGGATCATATAGATCAGATACAGACCGGAGCGAGCGCGTTTACGTTTTTATGGACATATTTCATATACTCTAATGCTCTAAACATGAACCAGCACCGTGTGTGCGCACATATTTAATCACGTCTTCTTCTAATGAAATATATGTGCAAATAATGACACTGATACTACAGCCGTACGTCTGATCACGACCGCGATGAAACGATGGATTATTCTGATACACAGAAGACAATGATGTAAGTTAATAGACTGACAATTCAAAGAAGAATGGGCAAAAGTAACTGCTTTATTCTTTCTGTGTTAAACTGACGTGTGTCGTTTGTTCAGAGACTGTAGTGCTCTTAAATGAACTGAAAATATCTTTTAAATGTTCTTCCGCGTTTCTCCCTCGTTTTGGCAGTGTGTTGTTATATAGGGTTAGATTTTTAAAATGCCCTCAACTCTGTTTTTTCTCTCCGTGGTCATATTTTAATATTCATGTGTCTGTAATGAGTGTGTTGCAGGTCTGTGTTTTATTGGTTGTTGTTTCCCCACAGCATCATTTTGTGGGGCTTTGCAAACCTGTATTAATTCTAGTGTGGAATTTTTCTACAATATTCACTCATCATGACAGTAAAATAGGGCATTCTAGTCAATCTACTGCAGTATTTCCTCTCTCAATCAGTAGAAAATGTGGTTAACACCCGGTCATGCATGGGGAAAAAATACCGTCATATACCGCGAAACCGGTATCATTTAGAAAAATACCGTGATATACAAACCCGATTCCAAAAAAGTTGGGACACTGTACAAATTGTGAATAAAAACAGAATGCAATGATGTGGAAGTTTCAAATTTCAATATTTTATTCAGAATACAACATAGATGACATATCAAATGTTTAAACTGAGAAAATGTATCATTTTAAGGGAAAAATAAGTTGATTTTAAATTTCATGGCATCAACACATCTCAAAAAAGTTGGGACAAGGCCATGTTTACCACTGTGTGGCATCCCCTCTTCTTTTTATAACAGTCTGCAAACGTCTGGGGACTGAGGAGACAAGTTGCTCAAGTTTAGGAATAGGAGTGTTGTCCCATTCTTGTCTAATACAGGCTTCTAGTTGCTCAACTGTCTTAGGTCTTCTTTGTCGCATCTTCCTCTTTATGATGCGCCAAATGTTTTCTATGGGTGAAAGATCTGGACTGCAGGCTGGCCATTTCAGTACCCGGATCCTTCTTCTGCACAGCCATGATGTTGTAATTGATGCAGTATGTGGTCTGGCATTGTCATGTTGGAAAATGCAAGGTCTTCCCTGAAAGAGACGACGTCTGGATGGGAGCATATGTTGTTCTAGAACTTGGATATACCTTTCAGCATTGATGGTGCCTTTCCAGATGTGTAAGCTGCCCATGCCACACGCACTCATGCAACCCCATACCATCAGAGATGCAGGCTTCTGAACTGAGCGCTGATAACAACTTGGGTTGTCCTTGTCCTCTTTAGTCCGGATGACATGGCGTCCCAGTTTTCCAAAAAGAACTTCAAATTTTGATTCGTCTGACCACAGAACAGTTTTCCACTTTGCCACAGTCCATTTTAAATGAGCCTTGGCCCAGAGAAAACGCCTGCGCTTCTGGATCATGTTTAGATATGGCTTCTTTTTTGACCTATAGAGTTTTAGCCGGCAACGGCGAATGGCACGGTGGATTGTGTTCACCGACAATGTTTTCTGGAAGTATTCCTGAGCCCATGTTGTGATTTCCATTACAGTAGCATTCCTGTATGTGATGCAGTGCCGTCTAAGGGCCCGAAGATCACGGGCATCCAGTATGGTTTTCCGGCCTTGACCCTTACGCACAGAGATTGTTCCAGATTCTCTGAATCTTTGGATGATATTATGCACTGTAGATGATGATAACTTCAAACTCTTTGCAATTTTTCTCTGAGAAACTCCTTTCTGATATTGCTCCACTATTTTTCGCCGCAGCATTGGGGGAATTGGTGATCCTCTGCCCATCTTGACTTCTGAGAGACACTGCCACTCTGAGAGGCTCTTTTTATACCCAATCATGTTGCCAATTGACCTAATAAGTTGCAAATTGTTCCTCCAGCTGTTCCTTATATGTACATTTAACTTTTCCGGCCTCTTATTGCTACCTGTCCCAACTTTTTTGGAATGTGTAGCTCTCATGAAATCCAAAATGAGCCAATATTTGGCATGACATTTCAAAATGTCTCACTTTCAACATTTGATATGTTATCTATATTCTATTGTGAATAAAATATAAGTTTATGAGATTTGTAAATTATTGCATTCCTTTTTTATTCACAATTTGTACAGTGTCCCAACTTTTTTGGAATTGGGTTTGTAAATTTTTGTTCATACCGTCCAGCACTAGAAACAGCCCTATTGTGTCTTATTATTCAAATTGAACAAAAGATGATGCTTACAATTAATTAGGTTAAAAAAATGCTTTATAAAGGTAAAAATGCCCATAAAATGTAAAAATCAATTTAAACTTATTGGAAATATAATTTCTGTCCGTGCAGTGAACTGAACATCACACAGAATATGAAGAAAATCTAAAATTTTAGGAGTCAGCTGTCCTAAACCAGTACAACACACTCAGCAAAATATCGTGTAGTTACCGTTATCAAAATCATTTTTTGTAACAAGGACTCTGTAAAAGTGTTTCCCACGTCTCTTGTGGAGGTCAATGCGCCACATGATGTTTGTGTAGAGACGCAGAAGAGGACGAATGCCGCTGTTTTGAAGGGATATGTATGGTGTGATTTGTGTGATTTGGTGAGGCTGGAGGTCAGTGAACATCTGCTGACGCGGGCCCTCAGAGAAGCCGTGGAGAGGACGCTGTTGCCCGCGGAGGACGTGCTCTTTGTGGCCGCAGCACTTTGTGGATTACGGCAGTAATGGGCAGCAGGGGCTGTAAGCTCCTTTAGAGAGCCTGAGAGCCCCATCTGAACGCTCGAATCACAGCCAAAGAAGGGAAAGTCGGATTGAGGATTTGGTCATTAGATTGTTTTTGTTTTATTTTGTCTCTGCTCTGTCCCCGGGCTTCAAAGAGCGCGTGTTGTGATTTGTGACTGTCCTGATATCCATAAAGATTATGATGATGGTGGTGGTGATTATCAAATTAAGCCCACAGCGCCGATCATAAGCGGTCTTTAAAGGAAAACATCCTCTCTCGCTCACTTTCAGCGGCGTGTCGTCACCCGGAGGAGGGTCGTGCTGCTCTTTCAGAGCTCTGGAGACTCGATGGAGCTCAGATCATCAGTTTTGTCCCAGGTGTTTCTCTGAAAAATCCTAGCAGGCACAAATACAAATCATTGATTTTTGGAACCGAATTTGACATGTTTAGGGTTGGGTTTCGTTTGAATTTTAACTAGGGATGCACCGATATGAAAATTTTAACCAATACCGATAACCGATAATTCTTTATATTTAAAAAGCCGATAACCGATATATTGACCGATAAATCTAAATCCAAGTTTTTATATTATTTTTTCGAGCCTGATTACAAAAACTAAAGTCTCCCTATTAAAATCCATGTACCAAACACACAATTATGATGTTTATGTAGCCTATATGACAGACTGAACTGTATTTTCTTTTTTCTGAAGTGATTCCAATCATATTTCAAGCAGTTCAAAACCATCAGGGTGAACCGTGCGCATCTGAAGCGTCTCAGCTGAAGGAAATAATACATCATTTATCGGCTTTAATATATTGGGCAAATTTTATTATCGGGCCGAGAACAATAACATTAAAAAAATATCGATATTGATATGGTGGCTGATATATCATACATCCCCAATTTTGATTTCATGGCGACTTTAAGTATTCGATTCCCAACCCTACAGATGTTTGAGATCTGTGACTTTCAATCGCAGACTTTGATATGAAGTGGTTGAGATCTCAAACTCGAGACGGAGGAGATTTTCTAAAGAAAACACGCGAGACTAATGGTTGTTTCGTTCAGGGGAATAACTTTGAGAAGTGGGAGACTTAAGGAAACATTTCCATTTAATCTCATCGCTTTACAGTGGAAACTAGAACGAGATCTCATTTGGGATTTTCTCTTTTTTGAACACAGTATGAGACGTTGTTGAGATTTGAAGCTTTAAAGGAGACATGAGAGCGTTTGAGGAGAAACATCTGAGAAGAAGCACTGGATCCCATTTGCGTTTTGTCTTTCCTTCGGGCGAATCTCCCGGTGTTTCCTCCAGTGAGTGCTCTCGGCTCAACCTTCAGCTGTGTTTAATGCCGTTGTTAAAATCACCCCGCAGCCTTAATTTTCCACAAAACGGTTGTGATGTCCTGTGACTCCGCGGCTTCAGGACGGCGTATAGGTGTGTTAATTGTGATGGGCAGCTCACATGGTGTCTGTGTGAGCACATGCTGAGACAGGAGAGCGGCTGACAGATCTGAGATGAGAGCGAGGAGGAGAGAGAGGCCGTATGCCTCACCGTGATTCATCTGTCTGGAGTCAGCCTGTCTTATATCTATGTCAACACCATGACGTTTTGGAGATATCAAGTTTGAACACGTCTGTGTGTGTGTGTGTGTGTGTGTGTGCGACTCGCGGTGATTTACCTGTCTTTCATTCTTTGCTCCTTTGAGACTCACATGTGAAATCCTCTCTAGCATCCTATCAAACTTCAGCATGTCTGCGCATCAAACTGCCCTACTTCTGATGTCTGACTTTCACTTGTAAAAGCCAATATAACATCTGTAATAACACTATATTGAAAAACGACAGAAGCAGGTTCTTCTTCAGCTATTGCAGCACTCTTTCATCACTGTAACCTAGCTGGAATATTAATAATAATAGTTATTATTCGTTAAGAAAAAACCCATTAGGGGTATAAGAGCATTTTAGTCATTTATCTAGACTTTTTTGTTTTTTAATTTTTTGTCAATGTGCGTGCATCATATTAATGTTGTTGACCGTTGTGAATTGCTGTTGTATTCTGTGTATTATAATTGAAAACTAACGATTAAAATGATGTAGTGGGCATTTTATTAAAATATTAATTAGCAATGAAGCAGATCGTCAAAATATTAATTTTAGATTGACTAAATAAATAATTTTTTTTTAAGAATTACATTCTGTTCAGTTTGACATTAGAACAGCTCAAAAACATGTCAAATGAATTTTATACACTGTAAAATCTAATTAGTTAGATTTACTTAAAGCATGCAAAAAATTAAAGTAAAGTGAAATAGGAATAGTATGTTGCGCTAACAAATGCTTAGTATAGTTCACTTACACGAGTTCTAGTGACTAAAAAAGAACTGTAGAGAGACCTTGATAATTTACTTTAGATTTACTCTCGACTTACTATATCTACCATTGTTGTTTTGATGCTGAATGCAAGATATTGTCACAAATATAGAGGGATTATATCAACCCAATTGAAAGTTTCACAAGGTGTTGTAAACGATCATTATACGACATGAAGGGAAGTATTACATAGGTTGCTTTTAAAAGGTGACCTAATTTATATAGTTAATTATTCAGTCAGAAGCTAGGTCAACTTTTAAAAGCAACATATTTATTACTTCTCTTCCTTTGAAACCAAATAACTGATTTCTTGTTGCATCGCTGCATCAATAGGAAGAGAATGACAATAATATGAATGTTCCAAGTGCCCAACCAAAGGTAACACTGATCACCATAATGGTGAGTTTTTTTTTGTTTTTTTTTGCTTGACAAAATGGCACTCAAACCAATCAATTAATCTTGAGTTTTCTGAGTAAATAAGGTATAGTATGTGAATAGTACAGATTACTAGATTTTTACAATTAAGTTAAGATATTAAGTAAAGTTACATAAAAAGTGTTAGTTAGAATCACTGTTGGATTTTACAGTGTAGAACTGAACAACATCATCACAGAACAGGTAAATTCAACTCAGTGTAAGAATCAATTATGACTGTCATGTCCTTGAGCTGTAATAATATAGTTATAAATGTAATATTGTTAGGCTAACCTGTTTGAGACCACGAAGCCCTCTTTGTAAGGTATGAGTGAGGGTTTTTGTCTGGTTTAATTGGTGTAAACTGAAGAGCCCAGCGCTTTCCTTCAGGCAAACAAACAGAGAAGCAGTGCATCTGTTCCTCAGTGTTTCAGCCTACTTTACTTCATAAGGTCAAATGTTTTACGGAACAGCTGTGCTAGCCTAAGGGAAGAGACCGCAGGAAGTGTCGGCACAGGTGGCACCTCAGGGGGCGGGACTCAGCGCTGTCAATCATCTCTGCCTCTGTAGGAGAGTGGAATATACTGTGTGTTCTGATAGAAAGGTGTCAGAATACACAGTGCATCGCAGTTTGTTGCGTATGGGGCTGCATAGCCGCAGACCAGTCGGGGTGCCCATGCTGACCCCTGTCCATCGCCGAAAGCGCCAACAGTGGGCACGTGAGCATCAGAACTGGACCATGGAGCAGTGGAAGAAGGTGGACCATGATGAATCACGTGCGCCGCTTACCTGGGGAACACATGGCACCAGGATGCACTATGGGAAGAAGGCAAGCCGGCGGAGGCAGTGTGATGCTTTGGGCAATGTTCTGCTGGGAAACCTTGGGTCCTGCCATCCATGTGGATGTTACTTTGACACGTACCACCTACCTAAGCATTGTTGCAGACCATGTACACCCTTTCATAGAAACGGTATTTCCTGGTAACTGTGGCCTTTTTTTTTTTTTTGACTTGGCCTCCAAATTCCCCAGATCTCAATCCAATCGAGCATCTGTGGGATGTGCTGAACAAACAAGTCCGATCCATGGAGGCCCCATCTCGCAACTTAAAGGACTTAAAGGATCTGCTGCTAACATCTTGGTGCCAGAAACCACAGCACACCTTCAGGGGTCTAGTGGAGTCCATGCCTTGACGGGTCAGAGCAGGGGGGACCAACACAATATTAGGTCATAATGTTATGCCTGATCGGTCAGGCCAGGATGCTAGGAAAAGATGCTGGTGTCATTGTGGCAGACAAATACATATTTATTCTGTGATACATCAGCTGTCACAATTTTTTTTGAATTTTTCACTAATAAAATTGCTAATGCTCGTAACCAGATTTCTGTTTTTTCCTCACCTGACAGTTATGCTAGTGTGGCTGGGTTTTCAGGTGCCTTGTTTTCAAATTTTGTGCAACCTGATTCTGCCTCACTTGTCACAGTTGTCTCAGGTATGAAAGCTACTACTTGCATGCTTGATCCCCTTCCTACTGGTTTAAGTCTTGTTTTGAGCATCTGTGCCCAGCAGTGCTTAACATAATCAACGAATCCTTAAGTACTGGTGTTGTCCCAGCTGCATTAAAAATTGCTGCTGTTACTCCTGTACTTAAGAAGACAAATCAAGATCGGGATAATTTAAATAACTATCGCCCTATATCTAATCTTCCTTTTCTGGCTAAAATTCTAGAACGAGTTGTAGCTTTACAGTTACATAATCATCTATCTGTTAATGATCTTTTTGAGCAACTTCAATCTGGTTTTCGTTAATTTCATAGCACAGAAACGGCCCTGGTTAAAGTGACATGGTTTACTTCTGGCCTCTGATGCTGGATCTCCCTCTATTCTTATTCTCTTGGACATTAGTGCCGCTTTCGACACCATAGATCATACTCTTTTACGGCTTGTAACAGTTTTTGGTATTTCCGGTACTGTCTTAAACTGGTTCAGCTCTTATTTGACTGGACGTAGACAGTTTGTAGCTTTAGGGCAATATAGGTCTGAAATTGGGTCAGTTTCTACTGGCATCCCCCAGGGCTCAATTTTAGGTCCTTTATTTTTTAGTCTTTATTTATTCCCTCTTGGTCAGCTCTTACGATTTTTAGGCATCAAGTATTATTTTTATACCGACGACACACAAATCTATATTCACTGTAAACGTGGTCAGAGTGAGGCTGTCTCGTTGCTTGCTAAATGCATCTGTGAGATAAAATCATGAATGGCTAAACATATTTTCTGTGTTGGTGACAAGACTGAAGTCATGCTTATTGGTTCTCCTCATCAGCTCAGTAGGGCTGATCAAAGTCCTCTTGTCATTTGAGTTTCAGAGGAAATTAAGGAATCTAGGAGTGATCTTTGAAAACATTTGACCCTCATGTACAGAACGTTGTTAAAACTTCTTTTTTTTTTATCTCAGAGATATTGCTAAATTGTGCCCCATACTATCCCTTTCTGCTGCAGAAAAGTTAATTAACACATTTGTTTTCTCTCGCATTGACTTTTGCAGTGCGCTTCTTACTGTGCTTCCTAAACATACTTTAAATAAGTTACAGTACGTTCAAGACTCTGCAGATAGAATTTTAACTAGGACCAAAACTCGAGATCATATCACTCCCGTCCTGAAGTCACTACACTGGCTACTAGCGCTGGGTATTGACACAAATTTTACAATTCGATTCGATTTCGATTCACAAGCTTGCAATCCGATTCGATTCAATATGGATTATTTTGGATATATATCAGGTACGATACATGGCAAATTTTCTCAAGGAAAACAAATCTTTTAACTAATACTGTATGGGAGTCAGATGTAGCCTACTATAATATTGAAGGTAAAAATGAACTGATTTGTATACAAACACTTAAATTACACTGTTATGTTTTTTTTTAAATAATATTAAAGTTATAATATTAAATCTACAATTACATAATCATATTTCTATTCCAAATCGTTTTTTGAAATATAAACATTTAAATGGTGGCTGTCATAAAAACTTGCCAGATTTAATCATACATGCATTAAATATTGAAGAACATTAAAAATTATAGTGAATATGTGATATGGGGCATATATTTAGCAAAATGCTCCTCTCTAACGTGTTTAATCTCTCTAATCTGATTAACGAGTTTATGGACACTGGATATGATTTTTCTGACGTTACATGAC
Source organism: Coreius guichenoti (assembly GCA_039654105.1). Classification (NCBI taxonomy): domain Eukaryota; kingdom Metazoa; phylum Chordata; class Actinopteri; order Cypriniformes; family Gobionidae; genus Coreius; species Coreius guichenoti. The sequence goes on from CM077185.1 coordinate 1,546,821, forward strand.
ATTGTTTACAAGCTGTTTTACTGACGTCTTTCCACGGCTGAAACACTGATTGAGAGATTACATGAGATATTGAAGTTGTACTGTATCTTTTAACACTTTCAGATGCTCATTCATGTTTATTTCACGCTGTAACTGGTATTTAGGCGTAAGAGAAGATCAGTTCACGTGAGCTCCGCGCTGACGCTTCTTTTGAGCTGATCTCACGCCACAGCGCCAAAACGCTATTTATGTTTTTGAATTTTGTAATAAAATGGACTTTGTGTCATATCAATAGTAACAAAGATTATTTCGATTTAATGGATGGGAGGTGTGCTACAATGTTCTGTTCATTCATCTGAAAACAGGATGACTAATCAGTTCTTGGGATTTAAGAATCGATATCGGTTATCCATCGATCGATATCCAGTTGAGTATAGAGTTGATTTTAAAGTTCTCATGCTCACATACAAAGCTCTCCACGGTCCGGCCCCAGAGTGTTTATCTCAACTTTTAACTCCTTATATTCCAAAGCGTAGCCTGCGCTCCTCTCAGCAGGGTTTGTTGGCTGCCCCCAGGTGTGGAACCAACTTCCAGTGGAATTTTGGGAAGCTCAGTCTTTTAAAACACAGTTAAAAACTAGCTTATTGTTGATAGTGGTACTCTTTGCTGGTTTCCTGTTTATTTTACCCTCCTTTATTTTTCTGTCTGATTTACTTTTTGATTGTTGTATTTTCTTTTACTGTAAAGCGCTTTGAGAAGCTCCTTTTAAAGGCGCTATAGAAAAATAAAGTTAAAGTGTCATTGAGCGGCCCACATGAGTGTCCTGCCTGTGCAGAGGATTTTCTCATTACGCTGGTGTTAATTGATGCTAATAAGAGGCCCTTCCTCTCATGGTGTTTGTCTTGCCTGCTGTTAATCACGTCCCGGGACTCTGGAGACGGCGTGTCTGCGGCTGAACCCCTCCCGAACCCCTCCAGGCCCCTTCCTCACACCTTCACTTTGGAATTTACAGCCTGCGTTTGAACAAAAGGCACAAGTCTTTCTTCTGACCCCCCGCCGCTGGCCTCAGACGGGACACTCACCCTGCTTTTACTGTTGACGTGAATTACAGTCCAGGTCAACGCACACAAAAGAAAATGCCTTTTACATGAACTTTCAGCATTTGAATAGACTCACTGGCACGATGTCAGTCATCAGCGCTTTTTTTAAAAGTTGAGTGTGTGTCATCTCGTCCTGCAGTGCTTCCTCAGATCATGTGTGTTGTTGAGCAGAGCTTTACTGCTGAAGAAACCCCACAGACACACACTGAAGGAGAGAAACTCTCGATTTGAAACCCCTTCTGAAACCTTTGTTTTTAGGAATGCAGGTCCCGTTAGTTTTGTTGCACATGGCGCTCATGTCAGTAAATCTGATGAGTGTGTTTCTGATGAGTGTGTTTCTTTTCAAACAGAAAACAGGTCACAGTTGAAAAGAAGAGCACAATTGATCTGACATGCTTTATTTGACTCCTGTAGAGTGTGTGTGTGTGTGTGTGCTTGTCCACTGAAGTTTGTGTTCCACTCTGATGTGCTTACGTGATTTGTTTGCATGTGTTCATGTGATTCACGCAGTCCGTCTCTCATCATTGTGATACGCTCTTGCTGATGGCCAAATACAACAGGGAGAGAGTGGAAGAAATGGTGTGTGTGAGTGTTTGAGTGAGTGTGTGTCTGTGTCAGAGTGTTTGTGTGTGTGTGTATGAGTGTGTGTTTGTGTGTGATATGTGAGTGTGTGTGTGTGTGCGTGAGTGAGTGTGTGTGTCTGTCTGTGAGTGTTGCATGAGGGTGTGTTTATGTTTTTGTGTCTGTGTGAGTGTGTGTCTTTGTGAGTGTGTGTGTGTGTTCAGTGTGTGAGAGTGTTTGTGAGTGAGTGTGTGTCTGTGTCAGAGTGTTTGTGTGTGTGTGAGTGAGTGTATGAGTGTGTGTTTGTGTGTGATATGTGAGTGTGCGTGTGTGTGTGTGTGTGTGTGTGTGTGTGTCTGTGAGTGTTGCATGAGGGTGTGTTTGTGTTTTTGTGTCTGTGTGAGTGTGTGTGTCTTTGTGAGTGTGTGTGTGTGTTCAGTGTATGTGTGTGTGTGAGTGTTTGTGAGTGAGTGAGTGTGTGTCTGTCAGAGTGTTTGTGTGTGTGTGTGTGAGTGTTTGCGAGTGAGAGTGTGTGTCTGTGTCAGAGTGTTTGTGTGTGTGTGTGTGTGTGTGTGTGTGTGTGAGTGAGTGTATGAGTGTGTGTTTGTGTGTGATATGTGAGTGTGTAGGTGTGTGCGTGTGTGAGAGAGAGTGTGAGCGTGAGTGAGTGAGTGTGTGTGTGTGTGTGTGTGTGTGTGTGTGTGTGTGTGTCTGTGAGTGTTGCATGAGGGTGTGTTTGTGTTTTTGTGTCTGTGTGAGTGTGTGTGTCTTTGTGAGTGTGTGTGTGTGTTCAGTGTATGTGTGTGTGTGAGTGTTTGTGAGTGAGTGAGTGTGTGTCTGTCAGAGTGTTTGTGTGTGTGTGTGTGAGTGTTTGCGAGTGAGAGTGTGTGTCTGTGTCAGAGTGTTTGTGTGTGTGTGTGAGTGAGTGTATGAGTGTGTGTTTGTGTGTGATATGTGAGTGTGTGTGTGTGTGTGTAGGTGTGTGCGTGTGTGAGAGAGGGTGTGAGCGTGAGTGAGTGTGTGTGTGTGTGTGTGTGTCTGTGAGTGTTGCATGAGGGTGTGTTTGTGTTTTTGTGTCTGTGTGAGTGTGTGTGTCTTCGTGAGTGTGTGTGTGTATTCAGTGTATGTGTGTGTGTGAGTGTTTGTGAGTGAGTGTGTGTCTGTCAGAGTGTTTGTGTGTGTGTGTGTGAGTGTTTGTGAGTGAGTGAGTGTGTGTCTGTATCAGAGTGTTTGTGTGTGTGTGTGTGTGTGAGTGAGTGTATGAGTGTGTGTTTGTGTGTGATATGTGAGTGTGTGTGTGTGTGTATGTGTGTGCGTGTGTGAGAGAGAGTGTGAGCGTGAGTGTGTGAGTGAGTGAGTGTGTGTGTGTGTGTTTGTGTGTGATATGTGAGTGTGTGTGTGTGTGTGTGTGTCTGTGAGTGTTGCATGAGGGTGTGTTTGTGTTTTTGTGTCTGTGTGAGTGTGTGTGTGTGTGTGTTCAGTGTATGTATGTGTGTGTGAGTGTTTGTGAGTGAGTGTGTGTCTGTGTCAGAGTGTTTGTGTGTGTGTGTGTGTGTGTGTGTGTGTGTGTGTGTGTGTGTGTGTGTGTGTGTGTGAGTGAGTGTATGAGTGTGTGTTTGTGTGTGATATGTGAGTGTATGTGTGTGTGTAGGTGTGTGCGTGTGTGAGCGTGAGTGTGAGCGTGAGTGTGAGCGTGAGTGTGAGCGTGAGTGTGAGCGTGAGTGTGTGAGTGAGTGAGTGAGTGTGTGTGTGTGTGTGTGTGTGTGTGTGTCTGTGAGTGTTGCATGAGGGTGTGTTTGTGTTTTTGTGTCTGTGTGAGTGTGTGTGTCTTTGTGAGTGTGTGTGTGTGTGTGTGTGTGTGTGTGTGTGTGTGTGTGTGTGTGTGTGTGTGTTCAGGGTCCCCATCTCTCTCTCTGTCGGGTCACATGTGGTTCAGGTTAACCTCAGCTCATTGTGTGTGAACTAACATTAATGGGGTCATTTGGGAACATCGGTTGCTCACAAGAATTTAGCCACAAAACGAGTGTTTTCTGCACGATAGAAACTTCAGACAGACAGAGAGAGAAGAAATGTTTCGCTTACTGAAGTTCTCCATTAAGTCCCAATCTTGGAAGACTTGTGCTGGGAAATGTATGAGATTGGAGACGTCGTTCTCTTCCGAAGAGAGACGTGAGATTACGGTCTTTTTCTCTCACAGTTAGACGTTTTAATTTCTACTCCATTTAATCCAACAGGAGAAGCATTTGAGACATTACAGAGGTCCATCTTTCCTATAATGATTCTGAGTGTTTCTGTGTAAATCACTGTCTTTTACTGTCTGTGTTTGGATAGTTTTGTGTATCATTTGTCTCTTTGAGTCACGCGAGGCTGAAGGGAAACTTATCATAGACAGAATGAGACGGAGTGACAGGCCAGAGCTCAAACGATTCATTTCACATGATTACAAAGTGCACTTTTTAAAAGAAACACAGTCATGAGAGTGTCAGTTCAATTAAGTAACCTTTTATTTTATGACTATAATATTATCTGCAAGTACAGTTTTAAAAATAGACTTAAAAGTAGGCGAGGGAAAGTATTCTCCAGGTCCGCTGGTTTCCTGTGTTAGCTGAACAGTCCTGTTTGGTGCTCGTGTGTGTGTGTGTGTGTGTGTGTGTGTGTGTGTGTGTGTGTGTGTGTGTGTGTGTGTGTGTGTGTGTGTGTGTGTGTGAGAGAAAACCAACTGTGTATTTACTTCTGAATGAAGATTGATGAAGGTAATTACATGCTAGAGTTCATTCCTCAAGAAATAAACCCAGACATCTGCAGCATCACACACACATATGTTTGTGACCAATAAAACATATTTTTTTGCGGTAAAGTGTAGTACATTGTATATTTTTCTTTTTTTGGATACATCACTATTTGTTATTTGTTAAATTTATGTTTATAAAAAAGATGATTTTCTCTGCAAGCGCACTGCACTCACAACCAAATCAATCAAAAATGTCAGCCAATCAGAAGAGCGTGTGGGCGGAGTCTCTCTGCAAGCGCACTGCACTCACAACCAAATCAATCAAAAATGTCAGCCAATCAGAAGAGCGTGTGGGCGGAGTCTCTCTGCAAGCACACTGCACTCGCAACCAAATCAATCAAAAATGACAGCCAATCAAAAGAGCGTGTGGGCGGAGTCTCTCTGCAAGCACACTGCACTCGCAACCAAATCAATCAAAAATGTCAGCCAATCAGAAGAGCGTGTGGGCGGAGTCTCTCTGCAAGCTCACTGCACTCGCAACCAAATCAATCAAAAATGTCAGCCAATCAGAAGAGCGTGTGGGCGGAGTCTCTCTGCAAGCACACTGCACTCGCAACCAAATCAATCAAAAATGACAGCCAATCAGAAGAGCGTGTGGGCGGAGTCTCTCTGCAAGCGCACTGCACTCGCAACCAAATCAATCAAAAATGACAGCCAATCAGAAGAGCGTGTGGGCGGAGTCTCTCTGCAAGCACACTGCACTCGCAACCAAATCAATCAAAAATGACAGCCAATCAGAAGAGCGTGTGGGCGGAGTCTCTCTGCAAGCTCACTGCACTCGCAACCAAATCAATCAAAAATGTCAGCCAATCAGAAGAGCGTGTGGGCGGAGTCTCTCTGCAAGCACACTGCACTCGCAACCAAATCAATCAAAAATGACAGCCAATCAGAAGAGCGTGTGGGCGGAGTCTCTCTGCAAGCACACTGCACTCGCAACCAAATCAATCAAAAATGTCAGCCAATCAGAAGAGCGTGTGGGCGGAGTCTCTCTGCAAGCACACTGCACTCGCAACCAAATCAATCAAAAATGACAGCCAATCAGAAGAGAGTGTGGGTGGAGTCTCTCTGCATTAAATTAAGCACATAATCCGAACCTGAGATTATTATTGTCATACTTTGTGTGTTGTTATTCCATCCTGGAATAACAACACATAAACCGTCTGATTAGGACAGAAACTCTGATTGACATGGAAAAGTCTTGTGTTGCGGCGTCACATCTGGTCAGGAATGACTGTGTGAAACAGTGTGTTTGGTGAATGTACAGTCTCTCTGTGTGTGTTCTCTTCTCATCAATACATGCTGAATCCACACACACATCTCTCAGTGAGTCGCGCTGTAATTAGTGTGTGTTAATGAGCGCTGAATCAGAGTCATTGATCTCATGTGTCTTTATTGAAACGCACAGCTCAAGCCCACACAGGTCTCTCTCTCTCACACTCTCTTTTGATTATTTCTGTGATTCATTGCATAAAACAACCTAATATAGTCATTTTCTGTATTTTGACATCCTTCCCAATCTTTTCCTTCAAACAAGTTTAAAGGCTATAAAAGCAATTTAAGGTATGAATGTACGTTATGCTGAACATTACATATATATGCAAACAAATATGGTGCGTTTAAAACCGAGATTTATTGTCCAACAATTACTTTGGTAACTGTTACGTGTACTTACTATAGTAATAACCAATAATATTGTGCCTAATTACAAGCAGTTAACCTTAAAACAAACCCTAATTATACAGTAAATACATGTAGTTTATTAATATTACTCACTTATTTGATTAATTACACTGCAAGAACAAAAGTGTACTAAAGTGTAACCTTTCTTTGAAATGAAACTAAGTTTCTGAATGAAGCGTTTAAAGGTGCAATATGTAAGATTTTTGCAGTAAAATATCCAAAAACCACTAGGCCAGTGTTATATATTTTGTTCAGTTGAGTACTTACAATATCCAAAATGTTTCCAACTATTTGTAAATTGTGAGAAAATTGCGATTTTAACCGAGGAACCGGGACGTGTGAGGGAGTCGCCTGTCAATTGCGTCATATCTGCGTTACCCTCGGTTTCCGGTTTTATTTAGCAGAAACGCTTTACTCTCACTGCAGTGTGCAACAAGTGTCATAGCAGCCGCCGAGCGAACGCACAGAGTAACGTCATAACATCATTTTCAACACACTGTATCTAATATGATAAACAGAGCTGCGTTACCTCATACTTATGACCGGAAAAGCGGAAATGGCGCCGGCGACTGTGGCATAATAAAAGTCCCGCTGCTCGCGAGGTGTGTGTTGCGTTCATCTTATTAACAATCGCTCCAGCGGCCTTGCTCAGCTCCACAACACTCGGTCCTGCTCTGTTTCATACTACAGTAACGTTAATAATCACATCCATGAGCTTGATTTCTGCCCGAGTCCTATCCCGATTCTTTTCCACCGGCTGTGAGGTGAAGACCACATGTCCCAAGATTCTGCGCTCAAACTCTGCGTCATCAAGCTACGCCTTTGTTTTGAATAGGCGACCTCTAGCGGATGGAAAAGTTACATAGTGCACCTTTAATAAAGTGTGCTTTTGCTCTTTTATTCTCCAGAAATGTGTTTTTCACCTCTGTAACGTGGCATTGTTGATGATATCTGTCGGACGCCACGCACACCTCAAAAAATCAATAATAGAATTTGTTGTTGACTATTTTCATTATGGATTATTATCGATTAGTTGCTAGTTTCTTGTGTGTATAAGTGTGTATGTGTGTGTGTGTGTGTGTGAGTGTGTGTCTGTCGAGCGCTGTTAGCCTATCTTGAGTGATTGATCTCTGCTCTCTGTTTGATGTTTGCTGAAATTGTTTTAAGTAGAGAGACTGAGACGCCCCACTGTCACCTTCCTGTAGGCAAAGGAAGTGAGTCCAGAAATACTCTCTTACTTTCTCTGACCCAAGGGCCTTTCCATCTCACTTCAACATCTACATGCTGAGAGGTCCAGGGTCATTATCCGTGACTAAAACTAATCCGTAAAAAAAAAAAAAAAATATATATATATATATGTATGTATGTATGTGTGTGTGTGTGTGTGTGTGTATATATATATATATATATTTTTTTTTTTTTTAAGTAAATTAAATTATTTAAAAAATTATTATAATATAATAAAACAAAATAAAATAAAACAATAAAATAAAATAATTTAAAACGATCATTAACTGTGATAAAAAATAATAAAATAAAATAAAATACAATTAAATAATAAAATAAAATAATTTAAAATGATCATTAACTGTGATAAAAAAAAATAAAAAACTTTAACTTATTGTATTTCAGCTAGTTGTCAAAGCAAGTTGAAGTACTAAAATAACTAAAACTAAATGAAAAATAAGATTTTATAAAAACTAAAAAATTTAATAATTTAGCAGATGCTTTTATCCAAAACTTACAAATGAGAACTATTTAAAAATGAAGAACTATTTAAAAAAAATAATAAATAAAAAAAACATTTTAAAAACTAATAAAAATTACAAAAACAGCTAAATTATTAAAATGAAATTACTCAAATGAAAATGAAAGCAGAAAATATAAAAATAAATTTAATTTAAAATATTAAACACTATAATAGTATATACATGATACTAAAATAACATTGAATAGGTCAGTACAGACTAAAATGAATATCGCAAAAGCAAAAGCGCTGTTCTCGCTGTTGTCTTTCATCGTGATATTTAGCATAATTTCACATGTACTTCTGTGAGGAGGCATTAAAAATTAAAATCTTATGTTGCACTGATCACACAAAGGAAAAACAACTTTGCTTTATTCTGTAGTTGGCATGTCTGCTTAAAATATATGTTTTTGTAGAAGGACTGAGGGGGTGGATTCTGTCAGCAAAAAAATGTGCGTTGCAATATTTTGACATTAATGAACAGATGAAAGGAAATCTTCAAGGCTGCTTTGTTCAGCAGAGGATGATGTTGAACACTCCCATCTTCAGCACACAATACACATCTTAGGAAGCAAATCATAGGAATGTTTTCTGGGTTGATTGTCTGCATCAAGAGCCATTCGATGGAGTGTGACGTGTGAAGCCGTAACCATTAGCTCAAGGCCACTAACGGGAGAGAAACATAATCAGAACCACGAGAATATCAATCAAAATCTGTGATTTATGTTTCTCACACAGCCCGTATGTCAAGGTGTTACTCAGATGTTGTGAACTGATCAAAGGTGGGATTTGAGTCGCTCGTCTTCTGTGTCTTTGACCAGTTTCCTCTCTTCCTGTGATCTTCCTCAGGCTTACGGCCATTTTGAATGACCTCGTTTTTGTCGCTCTGTCCGTGAGATGACATCAGCCCGGACACTTCGGCCATCTTGGCTGGCGTTCAGTCTCTCCTCTCGTGTTGGGCAAGTTTGACCCAGTTAGACTCGCTGTGGCGCCCTTATCACGGCCTCTTTGTGTTTATGGAATCGCTTGTCTTGGCCGCATACTTAAAGCTTTTGGAATAAATCTTGTGAAGTGAAGATCTGACAGCTGGTTGAAAAGCACAATTTTTAAAACTTGCTTTATTTGTCGCTGGATAACTGGAAATGCAAACAGGTCAGAAAAACAGACGCCATTGGCTGCTCAAACCGAGGCTCAGGGTTTGACTGGTTAGTAAACGAGTGCCTTCCTCCATTGATGGCAGTTCAGAAGTAACTTAATATAGCAACTTAATAAAGCCCAAATATTTCATTATGGTATTTTTGAGGGCTCTTAAATGTGTGACATAGTCCTATATTAAAAGGGTCATGAACTGCTTAATGTTTCCTGTGGTGCACTTATAATGTTAGTATGATTTTTTTACATCACAAATGGTCATAATTTAGAAATAAAAGGCATTTTTCCTACCCTGATTTTAGCCTCTGGTTTGAACGCTCTGTTTTAAGGGGCGTGTCTGCTGTGAGACTTCAGTGTAAACGCCCACTGCTGTGATTGGCTGCTGTGAGACTTCAGTGTAAATGCCCACTGCTGTGATTGGCTGCTGTGAGACCTCAGTGTAAACGCCCACTGCTGTGATTGGCTGCTGTGAGACTTCAGTGTAAACGCCCACCGCTGTGATTGGCTGCTGTGAGACTTCAGTGTAAACGCCCACTGCTGTGATTGGCTGCTGTGAGACTTCAGTGTAAACGCCCACTGCTGTGATTGGCTGCTGTGAGACTTCAGTGTAAACGCCCACTGCTGTGATTGGTTGCTGTGAGACTTCAGTGTAAACGCCCACTGCTGTGATTGGCCGACATCTTTGCATATGAAATAGCTAGTATTATACATGGAACTCGCTTGAAAACTTTTAACACATTTTTACTATTACAGCTCTCAAGGTTAACTAATCGTGAATAGTGTTGATTATAGCATTATATTTCGATCTATGGCATTATATTCAGATCGTGGCATGAAAGGTTGCAGTGATGATCATTGTAGCGGATCACAGACATGTTGAGCGCATGAATGCAGGATCTCGTCATTGCAACTCGATTTCTGCACATTAACGAATGCTTTCATCATAGCTAACAGTGCAAACACAATGTAAATAAGAGATTAGTTGATTATTACGGGAATTTTGGCGCGAGTCCAGAACTCAGTCACTGATAAACTCGCGCTGTTTGATTGACAGCTCCAGCGATTGTTCTTTCATCGCTTTATATATATAATTTAATCACAGTTTAAATAACAGATTATTTTCATCCTAAGAGAAACAATATGAAGTTGAGCGTTTAGTCACTGGTTTGATTTACTGACACAGACAAAGAACATCTGACTGTACATGAATCATTACATATCAGAAATCACTGGTCTCAGATCAGGCATTAAAATTAACACGGTTACTTACATGTTCTGGCATTACTGTCGAGTCCATATCGTAAAAGTCTGTTTGCAAAGCCTGCGCCGAAATTGTGACTGATACAAATAAATAATGCTCAACTGAGACATTCACATTGATGAAAATAAATAAGCACGTTCCTAGCATTAGGATCCTTTGGAAGGTAATGTTATTTTTAGTCGCTCTTCTCTCCTCGTCATCTCACTAACACTCCAGTGGGCGGGGCCAAAGTTGTGATGATGAAGTAGGCGTTGATCTTCTTCTGCAGAGGCGGTCTTTCTTCATCTATTACAGGCTCATTCCACAACGACTCGTTCTCTGGGCTTGGTTACAATAAAAGCTGTTTTTGGACTAACAAGGAAGTTTTCAGTTCTGAAACTTACAGGATATTCTTATAGTATGATGACCTCTTATATTTCAAAAGCTCATGTTCATGACCCCTTTAAAGTAGGATAAGAGAAAGTGACATCCAAACAATTACGCATATTGAGTTTAAACTTATGTGGTAATTTTTTTTTTTTTTAAGAATCACCTTTTTTTTGAGCAAACAGGGCATTTGTGATATTTGTGTTAATACTCTATTGTAGATGGCTGAACTGTACTGCAGTGTGTGTGTGTGTGTGTGTGTGTGACCTGCTGTAAATAATTGGGAAGAGAAAGTGTGTGCTCATAATATGCTACTACATTTGGACAGAAGGTGTGTGTGTGTGTGTGTGTGTGTGTGTGTGTGTGTGTGTGTGTGTGTGTGTGTAATTTATTGTTATGCTTGAGCAGAGAACGTGTTTTGTGTGTGTGTGTGTGTGTGAGGGTCGGGCTCCTGTGCTGCCATATGGGATTGGGGACCGGAGGTTGTGATCGGGGCACATCCAGATGGCCCTTCCTCTTCCTCCTCCTCTTCCACCCTGCTCACAGGAGATGGACAGCAAATGTCACAGCGGCGTGTTTTATTTCCACCTGTGTGTGTGTGTGTGTGTGTGTGTGTCTTTCAGAGGACTCATGATCAGTCGTCCAATCAGCATTTCACATGCCTCAAGTTACCAATTCATCAGGTTTAATTGGGCAGGACAATAGAGCTAAAAATATATCAAAGAGTTGACTTCTCGATTTCTCGAGTTCAGTAAGCGAGTGATTCAGTGATATATTTATCTTTTTGAACATGTATGTTTGTTGTCGAGTGCGGCCAGCGAAGACAACTCAATAGAAAGACATCTTTTGATCCCATCACATTCAATTCACACTTCAAACCCTCATCTTGTGTAAAATATCATTTATTTTGCCGTGGCACTGTAGAGTGACACAAACAGAGAGTTGAATCTGAGTTTTCAGCCACTGAAGTGGAACTTAAATGACAGACACTATTAAAACGTCTCTCTGTCTTAATACTTTGAGACTATGAATGGTGACTAGTCTAATGACACACTCTTTAGGAAACTTATTGACCAAATAAAAAGTAAATCAGTGGGGTGCTACTACAGCTTTTATTCCTTTTCACACATATTATGATTACAAGAGCAGATTATCAAAATAATAAAGACTTTTTTTCACCCAGTTCCTTGTGCAATACTATGTTTTGAGCTCAAAACACTTTTACCACAGTGCATGATTTGTAAACACACATTTCTACGTTTGCATCACATGCGCAGCTCCACATGTGTCTTTTCTGCTGTAGTAAACTTGCTCAGTATTTCACCTGGTACAGCAGTGCTCTCGTCAAGTCAAGTCACCTTTATTTATATAGCGTTTTTTACAATGCTGATTGTTTCAAAGCAGCTTCACAGTGTTAACAGGAAAATAATGCAACAGAATTTGATTCGGCTGTACAGCCGCTCTGGAGAAAACGGTGATGTCATCCAACTAATTTCAATTATCATATAGTGTCAATGCGGGCAGATCAGTAATATAGTTGAATATTTAAGTGTCCCCAACTGAGCAAGCCAAAAGACAAAGGTGACACTTCAGGGATCCGTTGGTCATGTCCAGGCTAAGGTCCACCATCTGGTCTGGATACGGACCGGATCCAGCTGACTACAGTAAACCTCGGGATAAACAGAGAGACTAACATTAGCGTAGATGCCATTCTTCTTATGATGTAACGAGTACATCAGGTGTTATGGGAAGTGTTCCCGGTTCCGGCTGACCTGGTTAATGCAGCCTAAAACATTTAACTGATTTGAATAATTGATAATGTTCTATGTGTATGCCTCAAGTGATGTGAAGTGCTCGGGTACGAGTCTGTGAAACACCAGTCATGATAAAAGAGCTCAAAGGCTTGTAGAAGCAGCTAAAATTGCATGGTTGCTTCAGCAAATGTGTTTTTATCTCAGATTTTGTTAACACTGTTGGTCAGGTTTAGTGTAGGTGGCATGTTTTTTCCAAACGTGCCACTCACTGGACACTTTGAAAGTGTTGTGAAACATGCAGTAAGCAACGTAATATCATATTGCAGAACAGGAGGACCGTTCAAATGGCTGACGGTCACTCAGGAAGGTGTTTGGCTCTAAACTGGATTTGGTAAAAGCATTGAAAGCACTGAAAGAGCCGCTGAATGGATCAGCTTTACATTGTTCTGTGTTTATTTACTCACATTAGCGGAGGAATCAGGTGTCAGTGTGAACAAAATGCAGCGCTTTCAGGTTTACTTCATTCTTGCTGTGTGAGTGTGTGTGTGTGTGTTTTTTTCTATCCCGGTGGGGACTTCACCCTGAATGCACACACACTCATGGGAACTCGTGTCACCGTGGGGTCCTAAATTGAGGTCCCCAAGAGGAAACAAGCTTAGAAATCATACAGAATTAGTTTTTTTGAAAATGTAAAAATTCAGAAAGTTTTGTGTAATGGGTAGGGTTAGTGTGTGTGATGGGTAGGTTTAGGGGTAGGGTTAGTGTAAAGGGAGAGAATATGCAGTTTGTACAGTATAAAAACCATTACGTCTATGGAGAGTCCCCACAAAGGTAGTGTGTGTGTGTGTGTGTTTGTGTGGATGCATTTGCAGTGTGCCCCTCAAAGTCGTGGTACCATGTTTCAGTGAAAATAGAAATATCATAGGTTTTATGAGATTCATCTAATCTACTATGGTCTTTAAATGGTACTGCAAAGTACTTCAAAGAGTCATATTTTTATTACCATGGTACTTCTTCGTAAGGGGCTGAAGCTGTCGGTCTCGTTGTGTTAGAGGCTTTGTGTGAGGACAGATGTTGAAGAGAATCCTCCTGATCACAGGAAACCAGTGGCAGAGAGACCGAGAGACGCTCCACAGTCCTGCAGCACTTTCCCAGCGCAAACTCGCAGTCTAATATGAATTTCATGAGCAGTTCAGGATGAGAGCTCAGATTTTTCATGTTCAGCCTGGTCAGCGTTCTTAACATCTTTATTTTCTTCATAGGTGTCTGCTTTTTCCCGCAAGGCCGCTGCCTTACGCACTACAATTTATGGCTGCAACTTCTCCTGGAGAAAACAAATGAGAGTAGCCGCTGAAGCCGCTGGGAGGTTTTCGCCTCATGAAACATTGTTTATTATGGGGGAGGCTGTGTTTTCTTGGGTCATATCTGAAAAATGCGAGCGACGCTCTTGAACTTGAGCACAGCTCTGCTCATACTGTGCTGCTGAAGGTCTTCATAGAGCACTCTCAACATCCTCTGTCTTTTTGGGAGCAGAAATACACTCAAATAAGCCCTTGCTAAACGGGTTGTTTTGTTGGTACAGTAAGTTTGTGGGTCTGTAATGGGGTCTGAGGGGTTTTTATGAATGTTCTGCTCTTTAGTCCTTTATCTCTGTCAATGCAGATATTTTGAACACAATGTTCCCTATAATTAGAGATTCAGAAGAGTTTAATGCTCTTTTGAAATAAAAGTTTGAAGTACTTTATGACATTCTAAAGTGAGGTTCTCAAATGGCTTTACAGGACACACAGCTTACATTAGACATGTAGTGGAGACACAGCAATTTTCCTATTTGGCATTAGTCTAATTTAGCACAAACGTCATACAAAGTGATCAATTACTGTATGAGTTTGAATTGAAATGAATTACCAGAGTTTGATTGGGCAGAAGGCAGACTGTCAACAACAATATATTCAGGAAGCACTTTCTCCTCCTTTAAAAAGTGTATTTATTTTATAATCTTAACTATGACTATATAGGTAGATTTATTTTATTATTCACATGTAGATCGCATTTCATGGAAAGATTGCATTATTGCATACAGAAAGGCCTTAAAAACAGCTAGATCGGCTTGTTTTTCAACTCTCTTAGAAGAAAACAAATACAACCCTAAGTATTTATTTGATACAGTGGCCAAATTAACGAGAAATAAAGCTTCAACCCCAGACATTTCCAAACAGCACAACAGTAATGACTTTATGAACTTCTTTATATGCAAGATTGATAATATTAGGGAGAAAATTATAACCATGCAACCGTCTACTACAGTATCGCAGTAGCATTGTAGTGTCCCTGAGGAAAAATTCCACTCATTCACTGCTATAGGAGAGGAAGAATTGTCTAAACTCATTAAATCATCTAAATCAACAACATGTATGTTAGACCCTAAGCTACTGGGGGTTGCACAGACTAGTCGACTAATTGACTAGTCGACTTTAATGCTCGGCCATGACGCTTTAAGCTTGACGTCGTCTAGTCGCTGGCCTATAGAGGGCGCAACAGGATAAGTAATTTCCTGACACTCACGCTCCGTTTCCAACAATTAAAATGACAAATAAATGCATACTCAGAGAGCTCTCCACAAGACATGTTTGATTATGCCATCTGGATGCTCAAAATTGATCAGGAGAATGCCCGTTTTAAACAGATTATTGTATTCGCAAGTTAATCGCCGTTTTAAACTAATGTGTGCTGCATTGTAACGCACACACATAGCTCGCACATCACGCGGAGATCCCGCGCACTGCACACAGAATCATTCAGTAGAGCAGAAATGTATTGTCAACACTGTTCTGTGATTTATCAATAAAATAGCTTAGAAACTGAAAAGTTCTAGCATATATTTCTTGATAACTAAAACCCACAGCTTCACTATTAGTAGAGAGACGCTACCAGGTAGAATTAATTCACACGCAATCTCTCTCTCTCACTAATGCATTTATATAAATGTAATCTTTACTGGGCTACTTTATCTGTATCTGATTCAAAACGAGCAGAAATCTGTGAGAAATATAATGACCCAAAGACAAAAATAATTGATAAACAAAAGCTGTTATGTAGGAGCAATAACCTTTTGGGCAGTGCTGTGTCATATGCAGCTATGCACAAAAAAAACAACCTGCGTTTGCGTCTCAGCTCAAGGTTCAGGCTTATTTGTTCATTAATGATGTCATCAGTGACTAGTCAACTCGACTTTCATCACATAAATGTCGACTTTAAAAAATCTGAAGTCGTTCAACCCCTATAAGCTACTGAAAGAGATGCTTCCAGAGGTTATAGATCTTCTTCTTAAAATCATTAATTAATCTTTGTCATTAGGATATGTACCGAAAACTTTAAAGCTAGCTATTATTAAACCGCTTATTAAAAAAACGCAACTTGATCCTACAGAATTAGTCAATTACAGGCCGATCTCAAATCTACCTTCTCTGTCAAAGAAACTAGAAAAGGCAGTGTCCTCACAACTATGCTCCTTTTTAGAAAGAAATGGTATCTGCAAGGATTTCCAGTCAGGATTTAGACCGTATCATAGTACTGAGACTGCTCTCATAAGAGTTAAAAATGATTTACTCTTATCATCCGACCGTGGTTGTATCTCTCTATTAGTGTTGCTGGATCTTAGCGCTGCATTCGATACTATCGACCACAACATTCTTCTGAATAGACTCTAAAATTATGTTGGCATTAGTGGAATTGCATTGGCATGGTTTAAATCATACTTCACCCTCCCTGAAGAACAACAATGTGAACTAAACAGATATGTGGAGGTTAGCCAATCACAGCAGAGGTCGTTTACATGCAGAAATATTAAAGGTGCAGTAGCAAAAACAACCTATTTAATTGTAAGAGTCAGAGTGTGTGAAAAATAGACATTAAAAAGTAAATTATGACTGTTTTGGTGCGCAGACTTCAGGAGGACTCTTCAAATGCGCTGTTTATTGTTCATTAAATTGAAAAGCTTCACAGAACAAAAAGCAACAAAACACATTATAATTAACAAACACTTGGGATAGTTGTGCTATTGTTTCTGATGATGTGACCGGAGGAAGTTTTCCTGCTGCTTAATTGAAAGAGGCAGTGGAAGATGCAGCGCTCTCTCTCTCTGGGTCTCGCTCTGTCTGGATCTCTCTGTAGTTGCCCAGTTTAATGTAACTAATGTAACCTGACGCGGTTCTTTGTGTCAGGAGAATGATGGGATGTTATCAGCGCAGTGTGTGTCCGAGGGTTTGCGTACTGGTTTGAGCGCAGTCGAGTCGAGTCGTGGAGGTGACCTCCTTCAGTCGCCGCGGATCTCAGTGTTTTATGAAGATCCTCAAAGGGCAGATTTTTGTTATTCAGCAGCTTGTAATTCGCCCTATAATAATGTAGCTCATCGCACAATTGGTCAACGCGCTGGCTCGTCACCGTTCAGTAGATTTTGCATACGGCAGTGGTTTGAGAGCTGAAGGACTGCAGAGTTTGTGCTGTGACCCAGAAAGTCAGAATTTACTGGGAAAAGTGCAATAGAGCACCACTTGACATTTCAGTCAGGATGTCAGCTGAAAATTGAGATGTACACAATTCATTGTTTTAGCAAGTAAATTGTAAAGTAAATGGTTGACAATCATGTTAGCACTGCTATTTTGTTCCTTTATATGGCATCCTCCAAACATCAGACAACAGAGCGCCTCAAGGTTTGGAAGCCGGAGATATCAAGTAGGATAGGAATATCCCAGATCTGACTGTTTCTTGATAACATTTGTACACTTCATATCATGTGACTTTGTTTCCTGAAGCAACCAAGTGCTTTACTGAACATAATTCAGCTGAGATGTCTTATATCTGAGCACAAAAAAAACCTTAAAGTGATTTGATGTGAAAATGCTTCCTTGTGTATCTGTTGTTGTGTGTGTGTGTGTTTGTGTGGTACTGGAGAGGGTAAATCCTTTCCCAGCGTGCTGAGTGTTGGCGGCAGTGTTTGGCCGTGGGCCGCTCTCTCTCTCTCTCTCTCTCTCTGTTGTGTCCGTCAGGCCAGTAAGTGTGTCCTCGGGCAGTGATCAGCAGAAGCCCTGTATGCCTGGACGCACATGAAAGACAGCAGAGACAAAGAGAGAAAGACAGAACAAAGTGGAAATTGGTGATATAGTTAAAAGCAGAGTTTGTAAACACACAACCCTATAAAGCAGCTGATTGGTCACAGGTCTGTTCTAATATTATCAAATATACAAAACTGACCACATAATCATGTATAGTTAGAATAATAAATAAATGTCAAATTTATTTGTTAAGCGCATTTCAAAATACACATCATTTTCAAAGCAGCTTTACAAAAAGTCATACGGTTACGTCTATAATACCTTAGTGCTTTATCATAGAGCATGTTTTAGTGCTGGGCGATATGACGATATAAAACGATACAATATATATCAGTGCCGCAGTGACTCTAGATTTGAATATTGGTTGGTTTTGCTCTATTAAGAGATTTGGTAGCACTTTAGGTAACACTTTATTTTACAGTGTTCTTGTTTACTTACTATAGTAATAACAGTAAATGATGCACAATTACATGCAACTAACCCTCAACCAAATCCTAACCCTACCCTAACTTTAGAGTGAGTACATGCAATTAATCAATATTACTCAGTACTTAAATATGTAATTACACTGTAACAATGACACCTTAAAATAAAGTGTAACCGACTTTATTTTACAGTCCTGTTCTGCATGTACACACTATGTACTTATTATAGTAATTACAATAACTGGGTAATAACTAGGTACTAACCCCTAAACCTAACCTAACCCATGTAGTTACCTTATATATTCCAGTACTTTCTTAGGTAAGGACACTGTCAGTACACGTACTCTAAAATAAAGTGCAATTACAGATTTAAATATTGGTCGGTTTTATTCTATCAAGAGATTTAAATATTGGTTGGTTGGCATAAAAATATTAATGAAAATAGATGTTTCAGGTGAAAAGTCTGATGTTCGGACTAGAGATGCACCGATATGAAAATTTTGGCCGATAACCGATAATTCTTTATTTGAAAGCCGATAACCGATATATTGGCCGATAAATCCACATTTTTATATCAATTTTGAGAGCCTGATTACAAAAACAAAAGTCTCACCATTAAAAGCTTATAATGATGTTCTCATTATAATTTTATGTAGCCTATATGCACGTAACTGTATTTTCCTTTTTTTGAAGTGATTCAAAACATATTTCAAGCAATTCAAAACCATCACGGTGAACAGTGCGCATCTGAAGCGTCTCAGGAAATAATCGGCTGTAATATATCGGCCAAATTTTCATACAATAACATAAAAAATGAACATATATCGGCCGATACTGATATGGTGGCCGATATATCGTGCATCCCTAGTTCGGACACATGTCTGAGTGTTCAAAAGTAATTAAAGGATTGAGGTAATGCTTGGTTTTAACGCTCAAAAGCATCAGTGAAGATACGAACCACTTATTAAAGAGTCTGATGTGAGTGTAACATTTTCCAAATTGAATTCGAAGTCGGTGATGTTGAGAAATATATGGTGTGGCTTTAATTTCAGTTAGCAGCGTCTCTGATTTAAGAATTACTGTAACGCGTTGCTGTTCTTTACTGTGGTTGAAAGTGACTTAAAGGTTTTGGTCACATTTAGTCATTTAAACAGGGAGTGCAGGTGAGAAACCTGACCCGAGTTCAGCTGGGTGGAGATGTGCTGGTTAACGCTCAGTGTTAGACGATACCACAGAACCAGGCTGTCCAGGCTGCTGAGATGGACAAGACTCACTTTCTAACTTCATTTGAGTCTGTATGTGCAGCATTTGTTACCTAGATAAGGACTGAAGACGATCAGATGGACACATCCTGACTCCGGTGATGGCCGAGCCCGTGGCGGAGACACGACACACTCTGATTTATTTTTATCAGTGCTGTCTGTTAATCGCCCTGATCTGCTCATCAGCCGCTAATTTCTTTCAGTCAAGGTCAGGAGACACTGTTAGGGTGAAAGACACCCAAACCGAGCCAGAAGACTGTAATGCAGAGAGACAGCGCTGAGGAAGAAGATAAAGACAGAGAGAACAGGATCTCTCCACGTCTCTTTTATGCTCCTAATGACTGCATGTGCGATTAGTTATGAAGAATGAAGCATGAAGTGAGATGGTCCCACCCTGAGTGCATTATGATGCTGGGATAAGACGGTTTGGCTGGTCTGGGATCAGCGCACTTAATTGCTACGTGACAAAAGGACAAGAGTCAGAGAGGAGTGTGGAATGTGTGCGGCGGTATTAAATGACTCTGACCTGAGACACACACACACACACACAGAGCGTCAGACTGGTTCCACTGATTTGCAGCTCTCATATTACATTACACATGCATCTCCAGCCAATGAGTGATCGGCCTGTGGGCTGCCGGCGGCGAGTGATTCATGCGTATAGTGTGTAAAGTCAATGACTCTCTGCTCTTTAAACGCTGCCATAAAGTTTCCCAAACTCCCCGCCGTCATTTCGTCTGCAGCGGGCCCTCAACACTTCTTGTTTAAAGCCGAACACACTCTTTACCTGCCTGTGAGGGATGACAGAGCGGATTTACACCCGCGGGGAACGTCTCTCTGACAGTTGTTCTCTCGGGATCTTTATCGCTGTATGTGCATGAAAGAAAGGGCATTGGTGGGTTTTGTTTAGAAGAATATATTGATATATCACCAAGGCTGTTTCTCTAATTGGCTAATATTGTGTATATATAAAGTTTTGGGACGCCTGCCTTTACATGCACATGAACTTTAATGCCATCCCATTCTTAATCCGTAGGGTTTAATATGGAGTTGGCCCACCCTTTGCAGCTATAACAGCTTTAACTCTTCTGGGAAGGCTTTCCACAAGGTTTAGGAGTGTGTTTATGGGAATTTTTGACCATTCTTCTAGAAGCGCATTTGTGAGGTCAGGCACTGATGTTGGACGAGAAGGCCTGGCTCGCAGTCTCCGCTCTAATTCATCCCAAAGGTGTTCTATCGGGTTGAGGTCAGGACTCTGTGCAGGCCAGTCAAGTTCCTCCACACCAAACTCGCTCATCCATGTCTTTATGGACCGACGCTTTGTGCACTGGTGCGCAGTCATGTTGGAACAGGAAGGGGCCGTCCCCAAACTGTTCCCACAAAGTTGGGAGCATGAAATTGTCCAAAATGTCTTGGTATGCCGAAGCATTAAGAGTTCCTTTCACTGGAACTAAAGGGCCAAGCCCAACCCCTGAAAAACAACCCCACACCATAATCCCCCCTCCACCAAACTTTACACTTGGCACAATGCAGTCAGGCAAGTCCCGTTCTCCTGGCCAATGCCAAATATCGGCCGATATATCGGTCAACCACTAATTGAGGTACTATTATAGTTTTTATTAATATTTTGAATGTTTTTATCGTTATATATAATTTTTTTATAGTATGTCTATATGAATGAAAATGAGAAATGTTGCTATGAATTATTAAAGCATTAGTAAATAGTTAATTCATCATTTATAAAGCATTAATATACATTAATAAGCATTTATAAATACAAATATAAGCATATCTATAATGTTTAATAATTGTATTTTCATACTTTATTAATGATCAGTTTATTATTTCTAAATTGAGTATTACATTATTTACAAAACAGTTATTTTATGAGTTGTCATAAGTTTATGAAATTAACTATTTACTAATGCTCAACTAATGATTCATAGCATGCAGTTATTATAAAGTTTTACCCAGTAATGCATTTTATGGTTTTAGTTGTTTTTTGAATGCTGTCAGTGTTAGTGTAAACACACCTGTACATATTCATGTGCGTTCAGTGTTTGACGACATTAATCACCCTGAACTATGCTGCTACATATAGGTTAACCAATCACGACAGAGCTGATTTACATATGGAACTCTTAAAGGTACAGCTGCCTGTTTAAATGTCCGGGTGGAAAATGACTATGAAAAGATTTTTGTGGAATGTGGAATTCTGCATATTTCTGTTCAGTTTCTAAATGCCTGTCATTTTATGAAGCTGTACACATGTATTAATTTAAGATGAATGCATAAAAAAATACCATAATTAAACCTGAAGTGTGTCATTTCTCCAAGAATTGCAACGACTGTTTGCAGTGATTCCCCTGTCAATCAATCACAGTGCAGAAAAGGTGAACAAAGATCGCTGTGGTTCTGGTTGTGTTTCAGGCCATCATTCAGCGGCTGTTATCAGCTTACCTCAGTGTGTGTGTGTATGCATGTGTGTGTGCCATGCAGAGGCTTTCAGGAGGAGTTTGCGCTGCTCTCCAGAAGCCTCAAATCCAGCTCTAGTCTGGATTTAAAGCCCGGCTTAATGACTAGGCTGATTCTCTGGCATCTCTGTGCACTGCACTCAGCCTCTCTGAGCCGCACGACACGCCGCGCAGCCAGAAACACGCTCAGACCGCAGGCGCGTGACCTGCCAGCATCACCGCACCAACACGGGCCACTCACACATGCTGGAGTTCTGAAGGTTAGCTGTGAGTGGGACTGACTGTGATTCGGTGTGGTCGGTGTTGACGGATTGGAGCTGCCATTGAGTTAATTAGTTATTTATCTGAAGATGAACGGAAATCTCTGCTAAACCCATAATAAACATTCATTTCTGTTTTCATTTCTGACATGCCGGGCCACTCAAACAGGCGGATCAATGTTCTGAACGCATATGAAATCCAGTTTATTTTTTCACAAATACAGCTTTTCGTTTTTCTGGATTCCGCTCTAGTCACAATGGTAGAGTTCAGGAGTTCAGGAAGGACCTGGGAAGAAACTGGGATACAAGAAAGTATTTTGACTTTTTTTTTTTTTTGACTTTGGCTTTCATTTTAGGATTTTGACCTTAGTTTAACCCTGGATGTGGAACAGAAGTTAGTCATGTTAACCATGTGTGTTAATGATCAATGGAGAGGTGCACTGACCACCAGTGTGTGTGTGAGTGAGTGTGAGTGTGTGAGTCTTTGTGTGAGTCTCTGTGTCTGTGTGAGAGAGAGTGCATGTGTGTGAGTCTGTGTGTGTAAAACAAACATGAGTGCGTGTGTGTGTCTCGGTGTGTGAGTGAGTGTGTGTGTGTACGTGAGTGTGAGAGTGTGTGTGTGTATGTAAGTGTGAGAGTGTGTGTCTGTGAGTGTGAGAGAGTGTGTGTGTATGTGAGTGTGAGAGTGAGTGTGTGTGTGTGTGTGTGTATTAGAGTGTGTGTGAGAGAATTTGTGTGTTTGAGTTTGTGTGTGTGTGTGAGTGTATGTGAGTTTGTGAGAGTGAATGTGTGTATGTGCGTGTCTCGGTGTGTGTGTGGGAGGGTGTGTTTGTGTGTGGGAGTGAGTGTGTGTGTTTCTGTGAGTGTGAGAGTGTGTGTGAGTGTGTTTCTGTGAGTGTGTGAGTGTATGTGAGTGTGAGAGTGTGTGTTTGTGTGTGTGTATGTGAGTGTGAGTGAGTGTGTGTGTGTGAGAGAATGTGTGTGTTTGAGTTTGTGTGTGTGTGAGAGTGTATGTGAGTTTGTGAGAGTGAATGTGTGTATGTGCGTGTCTTGGTGTGTGTGTGTGGGAGTGTGTGTATGTGGGAGTGTGTGTGGGAGTGTGTGTGTGATTCGTGCTGTTCTAGATTGTTCTGTTCTCCATTCGGTGCTGAATAGACGCTGCCGACAACAACAGAATTGCTTTGACAGAGAAAACACAAAGTAAGCCGTGTGTTTGTGAGTGATGTCACCTCACCCTTAAGCTCTGCCAGCGTTGACCTCAGCGGTGTCGAAGTGAGCGTTTATCACAGCTGCAGTGGAAACATGTTCACTCTTTCTGTTCTTTTCTCTGCGGCCCTCAGCGCACACAATCTTCTGCGATGAGTATATAAAGCTGAAGGGTGTCATTTCTGTGTAAAAGTTTGCTTTAGTTCCAAGAAGTATTACTAGTATACTTCCTATATAAAGCATACTTGGGAAACATTACTCATAATACAATGAACTTGAAGTATGCTTCTTTTGTAAGGGTTACTTAACATAAACTTAAGTATTAAGGCCTGGTTTCTCAGACAGGGATTAGATTAAGATAAAGTTAAGTTAAAATTGTCACTTTTTGAGGGTGAGCAAACACGTGCTGTTTTTGTGTGTGTCCCTTTAAATGCAAATGAGCTGCTGCTCCCCGCCCCCTTTCTATAAGAGGGCGGAGCTTCAAGAGCTTGTGTTAGCAGCTCCGATTACCTCACGCAGACACACACTGAAAATATCCGAAACTGTTCAGCCTTTTATGTTCAAACCGGAGTCGGACAATGATGGAGAGACTCAAGAAGAAGTGACAACATGTAGAATGAGACAGGATGTTTCTGAATGGATAGTTGATGAATTTATGAGTCATTTAAGTCATTGATTAGCATATTCTGTCATGATAATCTATAAACCGCTGGTGTGGGAACTGTTGTAAGATGAGCCAGAGAATATCTGCTGCATGAAGAGAGAACAGGGATAGTTTAGTTTAATTACGGTTATAACTTATGTTGTCATCTTGCTTTATGACATGCTATTGCATTTGTGTTCATACTGTATTAATAAATGTGAAAGACAGGTGACAGCTTGAGCGACTCCCAAATGTGCTCGACTACAACAACTCTTCCTCTTCTCAACATGTTCCCGGGGGCGGGGTTTATGTAAATGTTAGGGTTAGTGATGTCACTAACTCGTTGTAGTCCCTACCAGCCGTTTGTTGTAGTCCTTAAAAAGCCATTTCTTTAAAGAAAATATCTCCCTTTGCTTTGAACTTTGAGCGTCGTAACTTTGCAGATGTTGTTTATGCTCAAACAGCAACATCACACACTCACTAAAGTTAAAAAAAGTCAAATCATAATCAACCACCGCTTTAAGACAGCTCGGACATGCATTTTAGTATAGGACTAGCTTAAACCTTGTCAGTATTTTAACATAAAAAATGACACACTTCAGCCTTGAGTGGAGTTAGTGAGCTCAGTGGGCTTTACTACAGTCAGGGGTGGATGATGTGTGTGTGTGTGTGTGGGTGTGTGAGTGTCCTGCCAAATGTGGGTCATTTTTATGGCTTATCACCTCCTGCAGATGTGGACAGTAAAACTCTGCTGACCAGAAAATCTGCAGATTTGGCCTCAACAAAACACTCACATCAGTGCCATTAAACACCTTTTACTGTGTGTGTGTGTGTGTGTGTGTGTGAGTGAGTGAGTGTGTGTGTGTGTTGCAGTGATTGCAGGTTGTGACATGTCTGCGCTCTGTTCTACAGTGTAATTTGAGATGTACGCCGCAGGAAATACAACATACACATGAACCTCTTTCAAGATTTTAACTGCAGATACAAGCATAAAGGCATTCAATGGTCAAAACAAGACAAAAAATAAAGAAAAATACATTTAATTCAAGACATTCCCTGAAAACAAGTAAATGCATCTCTCAAATAAATGCATCTTTGTCTTGTTTAGATATTTTTACTGACAAAAAGACCGTGGTTTCTGCAGTGTAGTGCTTCAAACGTCATGCCAACTCTGAAGTTTTGCCATTTTATTAGAGAGAACTTGTTGGTTTAGTGCTGGAATCGCAGGTATGTTGATTCATTGAGCGATGCAACTGTCAGCTGATGTTATGTGTCACTCACAGACACAACGGAGTGGATTTATTGTGCAATGACATAAAGGCCTGATTTGACTGAAACACGAGAGCCGTCGAGTGAATCTGTGCATTACCCGTCTGACAGGTTTCCACTCACAGGTGGATCTGGGCTTTGAGTCTGAATCTCTGAACGCCTCCTGTTTTAATCTTCTTACCTTGACTGGAGAAGTCAACTCTTGAATAGCGCTCGCTCCGGCCCTGGGCTAGTCGAGGATATGGCTGTTTCGAACTTAATTGGATTTCTGAGTAGTGAAAAGCAGAAATTCTTGGCTTGAATTAGAGAGGTTGCGGTGCTCAAACTCACGCCAGCGTTTCCTCTCACAAAACTTGCTTTCAGCAATCATGTTAATTCATCACTATAGAGAATGATCATTTAACTCGGCAAAAGAAAAGAATTTTGGAACGAGTTGCCTTGAGTACATCCAGAGCTGACGGCAAAACATTGGTTCAAATGTCATTGTGAAATTTAGCTGGTTAAGAAACCTGTTGGGAACACCAGAAAACCTTCAAACCTCGGCGTATGAGACGTTCATTTTTCACTGTCATCTCACCTGGGCTTCATCCAAACTCTGAGCCGGGAGGAGATTATACCAGAAGCAGATCTTGCACTCTCAGCACATCGGCCGACCACACTTGATTGTTTGCAGTTCCTCAAACGCATCAGAGAAACCTCAAACACTGTGACAGCAGTACAGCATCCTCCCTGGACCCCATTAAAACGCACGCACGCGCACGCACGCACGCACACATTCACTCGCATACACACACACTCAAACGTACGCGCACACGCATTCACGCACACACACTCGCGCACACAGACGCTGGCACGCACGCACTCACACACACTCAAACGCACACACACTCACACTCACACACACACGCACAAACTCACAAACAAATGCGCGCACATACTCACTCTCACACACTAACACACACACACACACTCACGCACACACACGCACATGCATTCACACACACGCACAAACTCACGCACATGCGCACTCACACACACACACGCACAAATTCACTGCATACACACACACACTCAAACGCACGGGCGCACATGCATTCGCGCACACACACAGTCACGCACGCACGTACTCACACACTCAAACGCACGCACACTCAGGCATGCTCACACATTCACATGCACACACTCAAACAAATGCGCACACACACTCACTCACACACACACACTCACACACACTCACACTAACACACACACACACTCCCTCACACACTCACTCACATGCACACATTCACACGTGAACACACGCATTCACACGCACACGCATTCGTACACACTCGCACTCACACACGCACGCACACACACACTCTCACACACACAAACACGCACACAAACACGCACACGCACATTCTCACACACGCACACTCTCACACACACACACGTCTGGCGCGCTATCTTTCTGTGGGCTCTCCATAGATGTAATGGTTTTTATACTGTGCACACACTCACTCACTCACTCACTCACTCTCACACACACACACACACACTTCTTCGACTCACCTACTCATCATTTTCCCAGTTCTTAATTCAGTCCTTTCATATTCTCTTCCCGTTTTGTAAATCAGCTTATGTCCAGATTCCCGGCGCTGTGATATGAGTGCAGGTGAAGCGGTGCGCGTCCAGGCCTCGCTGCCCTTTCCACAGCGCTTTCACCCGTTTATTCCTGAATTCATCAGCGCTCAGCCGTACCGGAGCTTTCCGCTTAGATGATTACCTGTGGAAGCACTTTGCTCCCTGGAACGGGAAACGGCATTTTTATTCATATCCTGACATTTCATGGCTGGCGCCATATGAACACATCAAACTTTTTCCCCCCATGCAGCGTGGAAGAGAAAAATATTGTGTTTTTAAGTGTCAGGTAATCGTGTATAAAGCGTTTTATTGTCATGGAGAGAGATGGCGGTGAGTAAAAGTGAGGATGAGCGATTGGTGCCGGCAATGTCGCACACATTCATGGGTAATTATATGCTGCCGACTCGAGTCTTTTGTTCTTAACCGCTGTAAAATGGTGCGGAAGGAAAGCGTGGGGACAGGTTAAACTACAGAGGAGACGTCTCATCAGTAAACCAGCCGGCCGACTCTCTCTCTCTCTCTCTCTCTCTCTCTCGCTGCCGTCAGAGAGCCATTATCAAAGGCTGTGAGTGTGGAGTAGGTCAGACTCGCCCCGTCTTTGTTAGGAGGGCGGGACGACCCGTGTGTGTGAAGAGAAGGTGCGTCTGCATTACAAAAGCTGGCTCTGTGTGACATCATAGAAACCCTCCCAATCAGAGCGTAACGATGTTGTTACGATGACAAAGAGTTACATTTTTAGGCTCCTCTGCCTCAGTGGCCAATCAAATCAAAGGAGGCGGGGCTTTAGTGTTTACAGAAGACGAGTGTGCAGCAGTTTTAAAGTGTGAGGTAAAATATAAGTAGCTAAGCATTTAATTTTTGACAACTGCTTCACGATAGAAATGTTAAATGACTGACCGTAATATCCGGAGTTTTTATTCGGAGTATCTATTTACACCAAGTGCAAATATCCCGCATTCTTGGCAGAGGCTATTTACACTAACACTGCCCACTGACGTCTGATTAGGCCAGACAATATTACCAAAGACTTTATATGTAGGAAGACGGTGCACTCCGATTACTTATGAATGGGAGAAAGTGCAACGCCTAATATGGCGAATAAGCCCCGCCTTCTAAATGAAAGAGCCAATCGTTGATTAGTAAAGTCATCGCGTCACTGCAGCTGCAGTTAGAAGCTCCGGTTGCTATAGAAACAGAGACTGAGACGCGCGCTTAGGACTGCGCATGTCCAGGCTGAAAAATGCAGTTTTTTGTCATGATTTGAGCGTTTAGAAACAAAATTTATGAGACAGTTGTTGTCAGATTTCATTGGTTATTTCAAATATGAAATTTAATCTTAAGCTTGGCAAACAGTTTTGGAGAATTTGATGTTTCCCCATTCAAAGCAATAGGAGCTGCACTGGCATGCCCGAGAGGCGTTTCCAAGATGGCTGCCGTGTGAAATTAATTAATTAATTTAACAGGGACAATGCAATCAAACATAGTTACAATACAAATACTGCAACTGATGCGCAGCATGTAGCGTTTATAGCTAATGCTAATTTCCCCCCTCAGTGCCTGTGGTGGTTACGGCCCTGGTTTAATGTACAACAACACTGAGGCGCAAATATCTGTAACTATTTATACATGTAAATAGCATCTAACTACTATTTACACTTACTGCAATGAAAATACAGCTATTTTTACATGGTGTAAATACAATCTATCACTATTTTCACTGTGTAAATAGCAGCTATTGCTAAGAAAATATGCTATTTTCACTTAGTGCAAATAGCCACTGGCATTTTTATTTGTTCAAATTTCGCTGTTTTGAATTGAAAAAAAGCCTTTATAATTTATATAGTGATTCATGTAATGTGTTTAGAAATTGAATCTGAATGAAGAAACATTAATAAAGTCGTTTTTGGCATGGTATGAACACGATTAAGAGTTATTGTGTGCATGTTCAAATGTTGAAGACATGGTTACGACCTTGCTATGTCTTATGTAGCTACTGTTGATTTATTATATTATCTTGTGATGTAACTGCTTTATCAGAAGTGTAGCTTGACTGTAGCTGTAGATTCTGAGTAGCTCATGGCTGGATAAACTACAGTTTTATTCAGCGCAAATGAAGGATTCGCATAGAGTTTCAACACGAGGGGTGAGTATTTGGAAACAAAGGCTCACCTCAGCGGTGTCTGATTTCAGCTGCTGCTTTCATTCATGTCTCTCTCTCCAGTGAGGGTTGTGTTTCAGTATTTCAGAGGGGAGGAGATGTGTAACTCTGTGTGAACCTCTTAAAAAAGTGATTTGTAAAGACTCGTCCCCTCGTGAGACAGAAGGCAGATGCGAGGGTCAGAGGTGTTTTGGGGTCATGAAGATGTTTTCCAGTGTAAAGACGTCTGAAAAACATCATCTGTGCCTGACGCAGCTCTTACCGCCCTCATATCTCAGCCTCAAATCACTAGAATCTGTATGTTACATAAAGAAAAGGACAGTTTTCTGAGCAAATAAAAAATAGACTCTCTTTTTACCATGATTTACAGACAACACCCACTGAAATATCATTCAGTCTAACAGTTTATATACCAAAAAATCTTTCATTTATTTAAAACAGGAATCATTTGATGACATATTAAAGGACTCTATTTAAGGATCACAGTGCAAATACTAATTAATTGTAATTTTTAAATCTTTATACTTTGCTAATATCCTTCAAACCTCTAGGTTTTACCCATTTGTCAGCAAAAACTTTTTGTAAGGAAGTGAAGTCATTTAAAATTAGGTATGCACGACATATCGGCCACCATATTGGTATCGGCCGAAATATGATCAGTTTTAATATTATTATATAAGAAAATTTGTCTATAAATAATGTATTATTTCCTTCAGCTGAGACGCTTCAGTTGCACAAATTTGAATTTAGATTTATCAGCTAATTTATCGGTTATCGGCTTTCAAATGTAAAGAATTATCGGTATCAGCCAAAATTGTCATATCAGTGCATCCCTATTTAAAATGTAATAAAATTTAGTATGATCACATATGGTTTTATCAGTTTTTATCAAGAACAGATCAGAATAAGTATATTGTTTCATTTTTAAATACTTTGAATAACATACTGCCAAAAAGGGAGAGAATATTGTCAATGTTCCCATTACTGCAGTGTTTTTAGCATTAGTTTGCATTTTAGCAATATTCCCGAGTAAATGACGGCAGAAGTTGATGTTGAAAAAATAATAAGCATTTTATTCTACTGTTCTTGCTTAGCTTGTCACTGTGTTTCTGACTTGCTCTGCACCAAAAAATGACTCCTTGCAGCTATATTTATGAATACTTTCTGTTTGCCAACATAAATGATGTCATCAGGATGAGTATTTTGGGTGGAGAATGCCCTCAACTGCCTCTCTTGAACTTGTGACTCTGTTCAGATATATTGGTATGCTATTATTCTGACAGTTGCTCCAAACATTTCTCGTTCCCTGCTAAGAGTGCCGTTCAAGCTACTGTGTATTCTGACACCTTTCTATCAGAACCAGCATTAACTTCTTGAGCAATTTGAGCTACAGTATCTCGTCTGTTTGATTGGACCACACAGGCCAGCCTCCCCGCGTGCATCAATGAGCCCTGGCCGCCCATGACCGGTTCACCACTGTTCCTTCCTTGGACCACTTTTGATAGATACTGACCACTGCAGACCGGGAACAGACCGTGAATCGGTATATCGTGTACATGAATTTGGGCACTGGTAAGGACAGTAAAGGACGCTGGCTCACTACACATTGGGACACTGATGAATCTACAGTGGGAAAAACAAGTATTTGATACACCGCCGATTTTGCAGGTTTTCCTACTTGCAAAGCATGTAGAGGTCTGTAATTTTTATCATAGGTACTCTTCAACTGTGAGAGACGGAATCTAAAACAAAAATCCAGAAAATCACATTGTATGATTTTTAAATAATTAATTTGCATTTTATTGCATGACATAAGTATTTGATCACCTACCAACCAGTAAGAATTCCGGCTCTCACAGACCTGTTAGTTTTTCTTTAAGAAGCCCTCCTGTTCTCCACTCATTACCTGTATTAACTGCACCTGTTTGAACTCGTTACCTGTATAAAAGACACCTGTCCACACACTCAATCAAACAGACTCCAACCTCTCCACAATGGCCAAGACCAGAGAGCTGTGTAAGGACATCAGGGATAAAATTGTAGACCTGCACAAGGCTGGGATGGGCTACAGGACAATAGGCAAGCAGCTTGGTGAGAAGGCAACAACTGTTGGCGCAATTATTAGAAAATGGAAGAAGTTCAAGATGACCATAAATCTCCCTCGGTCTGGGGCACCATGCAAGATCTCACCTCGTGGGGCATCAATGATCATGAGGAAGGTGAGGGATCAGCCCAGAACTACACGGCAGGACCTGGTCAATGACCTGAAGAGAGCTGGGACCACAGTCTCAAAGATAACCATTAGTAACACACTACGCCGTCATGGATTAAAATCCTGCAGCGCACGGAAGGTCCCCCTGCTCAAGCCAGCGCATGTCCAGGCCCGTCTGAAGTTTGCCAATGACCATCTGGATGATCCAGAGGAGGAATGGGAGAAGGTCATGTGGTCTGATGAGACAAAAATAGAGCTTTTTGGTCTAAACTCCACTCGTCGTGTTTGGAGGAAGAAGGATGAGTACAACCCCAAGAACACCATCCCAACCGTGAAGCATGGAGGTGGAAACATCATTCTTTGGGGATGCTTTTCTGCAAAGGGGACAGGACGACTGCACCGTATTGAGGGGAGGATGAATGGGGCCATGTATCGCAAGATCTTGGCCAACAACCTCCTTCCCTCAATAAGAGCATTGAAGATGGGTCGTGGCTGGGTCTTTCAGCATGACAATGCCCCGAAACACACAGCCATGGCAACTAAGGAGTGGCTCCATAAGAAGTATCTCAAGGTCCTGGAGTGGCCTAGCCAGTCTCCAGACCTGAACCCAATAGAAAATCTTTGGAGGGAGCTGAAAGTCCGTATTGCCCAGCGACAGCCCCGAAACCTGAAGGATCTGGAGAAGGTCTGTATGGAGGAGTGGGCCAAAATCCCTGCTGCAGTGTGTGCAAACCTGGTCAAGAACTACAGGAAACGTATGATCTCTGTAATTGCAAACAAAGGTTTCTGTACCAAATATTAAGTTCTGCTTTTCTGATGTATCAAATACTTATGTCATGCAATAAAATGCAAATTAATTGCTTAAAAATCATACAATGTGATTTTCTGGATTTTTGTTTTAAATTCTGTCTCTCACAGTTGAAGAGTACCTATGATAAAAATTACAGACTTCTACATGCTTTGTAAGTGGGCAAACCTGCAAAATCAGCAGTGTATCAAATACTTGTTCTCCCCACTGTATTTCCTGCGACGTGACAACGTCCTCATTGTGCAACAGCATTACTGGTATTGATGAACAACAGCAGAGCTGATATCTCTCTGACGTTACTTGTAATGTTATTTAAAGTACATTATGATAAATACTTTGCATATACGTGCAACATTTCAACCATAAATAAATTATTAATGTTAGCTAGATTGTGTTCATTACCTGTCTAACGATGTATGTTTATCCTGAAATATAATAACATGGTTTCTATTTTTAAAAACATATTGCGTGTTGTTATGTGTAGTGAGTTGGCTCACGTGATTTAAGTTTCACGCTTCAGAACTCACGTTAAGGGAGCATAGTGAGCATCGATGCACCTTGGGTTCTGCGGTGCATTGTGGGAGCGAACGTTTCAGTGCACTGGAAGGATTCTGCGATTGAGACAGCCCTTAAAATGGCCGACTCCCAGATCAGTTAATATGTTTATGTATATAAAATAATTTTAGTCCATTTTATTTGATGCATACACCAAAATGGTGACGTCTCATCTTTGACCCTTTGACATTCTTAATAGTTTATTTATTTAGTTATGTCTGTGTAATGAAATGGCATGCAAATGTTGGCGGTGGAAGTGATTTTGTGTCGACGGCTCTTTCAGCGAGAGGCTTAAGGAGTATTTTGACTGTCTCTGAAGGTGTTGCTTTCAGCCATTTTAATTGGTAGGAAATCCATTTACAATGTGTGTGCTTTTGACATTTTGCTCTACAAGCAGAAAATAACGTGTGCCCTTCAAAGAGACCGCTTCTGCCTTTCCACAGGAATAATGTTAATGGCGAGATTAGACTCGCAGAAGTCCACACACAAAGATTGCTTCAAAACATCTAAACCTGCGGTCAGAACGCCGTGCAGCCGTGAAACGAAGCACTCAGGCACGCTGGAGGAAGTGACACGTATTGTTTACCTACAGACAAGTGTCACCTTTTGTTATTTCTACGTAATTGAACATTTTGTTTTAGGTAAAAGTGAGAGAAGCCATTTAGCCGTCATCGCAGCGCTCTGTTTGGTTTTGAAAGTCACCGAAGTTGCAAAGTCATTTGGTTTTTCTCTCTTTCTTCTCTGTCACATCATGCTGTTAAACTGCTGTGGGCTTTTACCATTTTCTAATCTTTTACTGTTTCATGGAGAGACTTGAGTTTACTTTTACACTAGTATTTTGAAGCACAACTGTAAAAATAACCCAGTGTTAACATTTTTAAAAAGCACCTATTCTGCTTTTCTCCATGTTCATCTTTCGTTAGTGTGTAATGTTGCTGTTTGAGCATAAAAAAGGTTCGCAAAGTCCCTCCAGCTGGAGTTCTTCTCTATATCAGTGAATGTGAATCAGTGAAACGCCTCCATTGTAGTCTTGGGATCGAACACGTCACAATATTCCTCATTTAAATAATTAATACGCAGAATAAAGGGGCGGGGCCTGGTTGAGTTAGTTAGTAGTGTGTTGAAACTGACGGTTATGGTAAGGGGCGGGACATTTCCCAAACACGCTGGAAGCGCTCGACCAATCAGAACACACTGCTCCAGCCGACCAATCAGAGCACATTGTGCTTTTCAGAAGGAGGGGCTTCATAGAGACAGGAACTAAACAGAGCGTTACTGACAGACTGGAAGAGAGGAGACGCAACAATGGAGAATATGGGGAAATAATCAACATTCAAGCAGGAAAACCTGCTCTAGTAGAGCACAAAAAGGCATAATATGGACTCTATAACTGTTTTTTTTTTTTTTTAATCAAAACTAATCAGGGATTGAACATTTCTGCAGCTTTGTAAAGTGCAAAGCTCATGATTTGTCTGTTGGTAAACAACTTGGGGTGACACTAGCCGCGTTTCCACGGTCACTTCCGGGGCTTTCTTGGGGCCAACGGCCTGCCGGATACACTTAAAAAAAATAACTCATTGGACAAACTCAATTTAATTGAGGGCAGGAAAATATCCCCAACTCATAAAAAACTAATTAGAGCTACAGGAAGCCAGAAGGTGCATTAGGTGCAGTCTCTTGCTTTTGAGTTAGTGTCATCATCAGTTCATAGAAAAATCACTTTCAGGGTATCCCCATCTTCCCCCCATTGACTTCACAGAACAAGTTTAAAAGTTTTCAATGTCCTTCCAGTTGTTGGAAAATCTAGGCAAGCAGTGAATGTCCTAATGTCCAAATTCATCAGTACCTTCTGGAAGAATTCAAAAGTGAATTTGAGACTCAGAGTTGCTTAAGTGGAGATCAGTCCGAGCAGCATTATTAATCCAAAGGAAATACTCCATAAGTGTTGTAGCAGTTTCACACACTCGATCGTACTCCAACATCCTATGGCTCATCCTCAGCACTTTCTTTAAGGGCCACAAAATTTGGACAGAGAGTGGCTTTTTAGTGTAAATTTCTCTCTTGGCTCCTTCAGGGTTGCAGTCCTAAAAGAAAATTAACACCTTGTTCAGTTTTACTGAAATATTGGCAGCATACAGGCTGGCAATATACTGTATGTTTAGGTCCTTACAAAATGTACAAAGTACAAACCTGGAATTCTTTGATAAGTGTTGTAATGTCATCATTGAGGAAACAGACTCTCACGGTCTTGTTTGATGTCTTCACACTGAAAATGATGACACAATATTAAAAACACTGATTATAGTTCAATCTTTGTAATCCGTTCTAAAGAAATGTAATGCAATTTACCACACCTTGTCTGCAACTGCCATGTGCATGATATCTTCTGTCCAGAAGCACCTCCTTTGCTGCTTAAACTTGGTTTGATATGCTGCTTTTATCTGAGAGGAAAAACTGTGAAATGAAGATGAAGAGATGAAGGCCTACTGTTGAGGAAATGTAAATATCAACAACACTTACTGTGTACATTTATTGTGAACAGGTTGCCTGTTTACATTGCATATTCCAAGAACTCTCATATCTGAAAGTCAAAAAGAGAGAAAACAATAGACATCAACACTTTTACACAGAAATAAAAAAATATTTCAAAAAATGTATTACACGTAAACATGTATTACAAATGTAACAGTAAAGATGACTTTTTTTATTTTTTTTTTTCAGCATGAAAAGAATGCATGTTCCACTTCATGGACACGATTTGATTTAACAGGAAATCCTATAAACTTTTGCATAACATTGGCGAATTTGCAAAGCATATTTCTAGCAAAGTAAAATGTACGTCGAGTCTGCCAAAACACGCAAAAATACACAGTCAGTTAAACACATTGTAAATCTTAAAATGACCAAATATTTGTGGACACTCAGATGTGTTTTAACGAGAAATTCTATAAATGTTTAATTTGTAGGTAACTTATACGTTCAATTAAGTGTGTTTGAGCAACGTTTGGTATATTTGCAAAGCGCACAGCAAAGAACGCTTATGGAAGCCCGTTTCCGCCACTAAATAAAAAAATAAAAAGAATAATTGCGACTTTTTATCTCAGAATTCTGACTTTTTTTCTCACAATTGTGAGTTATAAAGTCAGAATTCTGAGATATAAACTCGCAATTGCGTGATATAGTCACAATACTCAGAAAATAAGTCCGAATTCTGACTTTATATCACGCAATTGTGAGAAAAAAAGTCAGAATTCTGAGATAAAAAGTCGCAATTACTCTTTTTATTTTTTTATTTAGTGGCGGAAACGGCTTCCATAGAACGCTGAGATGACGAAGCTATTAAAAAAAACTCGTAATCTGCCTAAATGCAAACATGATGCACAAAGTCAGTCGACAGCATATCTTAAAATGATCACAGTTACAAATAGTACTCTTTTTATAGCTGAGAAGGACGAAAATATATCACGTTCATTCGCCTTAACAAACAAGTGCATTCACGCCAAAACTAAGAAATCACGATCGATTAATTCACAAAAATAGTTGAAGATTAAATCATTTATAAACATAAAATATCTTACCTTATAGAAATTCAACATCTGTTAATCCGTTCAAAACAGGCATTTTCGCCTTACGGCAACAAATTAAGTATAGTTCATGTAATTTGATCAGGTTGGTCCTGGATCCATTACGTTTATGTTGTAGAAGAGTAATCTGGAACAATAATAGATATTTTATACTTTTTTAAATATATTTCATTTGAATTGTTTGCTTAATTTCAGTTAGTGGCAAGAATAATTTTTTTGAGTGTACGCATGAGAAGCGGAAGCGCTCGTCTGCGGCAGAATAAAAGCTCCGCCAAATCAAGCCACCAACACGCCTTTGTTTTGAATATGGCTTTAATCCCTGAGTTTACTTTCCTAATGCAGTACCTTGCAATGCATGCTGGGAACTACAGATCCACTGTCCAGGTAGTTGTCAACAAAAATGATTCATGTAGTTTTAACACAAATTTAATAAACTTCAGTTTTAAATATATGAGGTTAATTGAACACAATTAAATTAAGTCGTGACAAAATGTTAAAAAAAGTGTTATTTTAGCTCATTTTAATTAATTAAACTGAACAAAAGAGTGTACCTTGGTCCAAAGCGGGCCAATGTGGTCATGAACAGAGGCGGAGTCAGGAGACGGTCAACACCGCTGCTCATTTCCCATGTTATTATACCAGGCTACCAGCTAACCTCAACATTTAAGACATTCAAAACAATTTCAGCTCAAAACTCACTTTCAGACACCAGCGAGTGTTTGAAACGACTTCCTTGCGATCCAATGGGGATTCTGATCCCCATATTTGTATGCGATGCTAAAGGCTACTTATGCTAACCATTGCAATAATACACGTTTAAGAGCTTGAAGAATGTAGACAAATCATATAAATGTTTTTGTGTTTTATCTGTCTCTTCCCTGTGCCTTTGATGATACCGGACTAATGCATCCGCGTATATGTTATAAATTACATGTTAACTTCTGCTCGTGAGCGCCCTCTGTTGCTCTGGATGAATTGATCAGTCAAACCTCCTCAGATCGCATCATTTCACGGAAAATTAATAGAAATGCTCACTCTTTCGTACTAAAGAAATGTGATATTTTATCAGTATAATTTTGTACGCCCAAAGCCTTGATGGAGTTGTTTTGTGCGTTCCTGTGATCGCAGATGAACTAAATCAGGTGTGATTTAATAGATATGTTCTCTTTTTGTGTGAAATGGTAAATATAGTTTGATTTGACACAAATTAATAAATAGCTGTCACTGCAAAATTTTATTGTAAAACATTGGTCAAGTATCAATATTTTGGTGCTATTCTTGCACCACCTTGGCACTGCAATTCAGGCCACAAGTGTAGGTACAAATAAAACAAAATAGCAGCTCTTAATCGTGTTGATCTGAACAGAATAAAACATTGCGGAAATAATAAAACCGAGCAGAAAAGCAAGGTTTTATTTATGAGATCTCTCGTGAAGTTGATTAATCTGACGCTGTCTGTGACTAACCTTCTGTAAAATAACATTTTCCCATTTTACCCCAAACAACATGAGCGCTATTTGTGTTTCTTCCTGTTGATTGGATCATTATTTGTGTTTTTCAATTTAGTTCAGCAGCGGATGGCTTTATGATTGATTCCTTCACCTCCTGCCTCACTGTTCTCCACATCTGGCTAGTTTGCAATATTAGGAATCGATTTTTGACTTTTAATTTGAGAATGTGGGCTGGTTTTGTGTCCTGCACTTTTCTCAATCAGTGTTAATGAGTGGGTGTTTATGAGCGTGTGGGGATGGAGCTGTTAACCCGTGTTTATGGGGGACTGTGAACGGGCTTTGCCCTTGAGGTTTTATCAGGCACAATAATTATTTTATTATGTAAATGAAGAGCAGGCTATTATTTCATTAGCGAGGCTGAATATTTGCAGCCATAGATTAGTATGCAAATCATCCCCGTTAGTGTCCTTGCAGCCGCGCTGAATGTAGGAGGCGCGTTTGAGCCCATCTGGAGCGGAGCGGCGCGTTATGGACTCATTAAAGCCTCAGCCCGTCAGTGCCGCACAATGGACCGAGGTGAGCACCGGGAAATGCCAAAGGAGTGTGAAAGGTGTTCGCTGCGTAAGGCAGTGGGATTGTGGCGATCTGGACCTCCTGAATAGCCGCTTCCCCATTGAAACAGATGAATCCTGTCCTCGGCACACAGACGGCGCTCTGTCCTCGGGCCAGCGATCCGCGGTTATTCCGGCCCCTCGGCGGAGCCAAGCGCGTCAAACACAGTCAGATGGTGTGTGGAGGTGTTTGATTTGTGATGCTGAAGAGCATTATGTGTGTGTGTATGTGGGCAGAGCTCAGTTTCCTGTGCGGTGGATAAATTAAACACTGCGAGACGATATAGTGGGTGTCGTATTTTGTCCTGAATCTGAAGATGTTTCGCTTTGGTTCGGGAGGCTCTTTGTTTGGCTAGGCATTTAAAACTACACACATATACATACATACATACACGCACACACGCACACACATGCACACACATGCACACATACACACACGCACACACATGCACACACGCACACACACACACACATATACACACATGCGCACACACACACTCACTCACTCACACACACACACACACACGTACACAGACAGTCATACACACACTCGTACACACACACACACTCGTTCACACACACACACACACGTACACACACTCGCGTACACACTCACACACACACACTCACACTCACTCACACACACATACACACATGCACACACACACGTACACAGACACTCGTACACACACTCACACACACACACACACACTCGTACACGCGCACACACACACACTCACTCACAGACACACACACACACACACACTCACTCATACACTCACACACACTCACTCACTCACTCACACACACTCTTTTGGGCTGATTTTCTTTACGTCACACCAGTTTGTTTTCAATATCACTTAAAGTATATCAGGGCCGTAACTCTGCTTAACCCACCCTATTATGCTTTGCATTTTCCCTTTACTGTACTGTCTTGACACTTTTCATGCTAATGACGGATGATAATAATTGGCTAAAATACAGTTTAATGTTGCTCGAGGTTTCATAATGTAACTTTATTAGTGCTCTTGGATGCATGTGAAATGGCATAGCTTTTAATTTTGTGCGTCTCAAGTGATATTAGCATGACATGGCAGTAAGTCTGTGGATTAGCAGTAAATGACAGCAGTATTATTAGTCCGTCTGTATAATCACTCAGATTACGTGTGCAGACACACACACTCTTCCCTTCTTCAGCTCGTCTGATTCACACACTCTGTTTACAGAAGTCCTCATCAGCCGTTTCCTACATTTGCATGTGCTGGAAGTTTCACTAACACAGGAAGTTCAATTAAAACTAATGCAGTTGAGTTTATGTCAGGTCTCTTATGACATATTGGGTTATCATGCAACTAAATGTTTCATTTAGGTCATTTCTGTTGACCAACGAGGGCTCCATTTGAGTTTGTGTGGTCTCATGGGAAGGTGCAGGTATTTGCTTCCCAGCATTACGCCGGGCCGCTTTAATGAACACCTTCATCTGTCTGGAGCTGTGCTCTCTCTGTGACATTACTCAGAGGTTGTAAAGGTCAGCGGATGTAAAACACAGAGCGTCTGACCTTTACACAGGTGAGAAAAACTCACATAATGAATGCACTGCTTTAGAGTCACTAACAAGCTCCGAGTCGGCCGTGACGTCCATGATGATAGTTAATCGTTCAGATGAAGGTCCGGTCGGGAGGATTTTTGCTCTCCTTCTCTCCTTTACCTCACAGGCCATATAATGGCACAAATGTGTTCATAAAATTGCTGGTCATGCCATGCCACAGTTCCCAATCTTGCATGTTGGAGTTTATTGTTGGTTTGTGGATCCAGCAGATCAACACAATCTGTCATACTTTACTGGGAAAAGCTTATCAATGGCGGGGAAAGAGTTCAAATGCACTCCATTATAAAGAGCTTCTGTCATTTGATCATCATTTGATGTGTGTCCAGTAAATGTCTTATAATAAACTCTTTTTATTCATTTTTTTACTTTTATTTTTAATGCTTCTGCATCACAAATGTAGTGATGTTTGTCGACCGACTCTAGAAGACACACATGAGAAAGTGAAAAACACAAATACAGAGACACACACACTGTGACAGATCGTCCTGCTGCTGCGCTCATATCTGTGCTGTGACTCAGACACACACACCGAACACAGACACACCGAAAACACTCACACACACGCGCATGCCGAACACACACACACACACACACACACACACACACATACACACACACACTGAACACACACACACACAGAACACAGACAGGTTTGTTTTGCTATCTAAGTGAGGACATTCCATAGACGTAATGGTTTTTATACTGTACAAACTGTACATTCTATCCCCCTACACTACCCCTAAACCTAAACCTACCCATCACACACACACACACACACACACACACACTACCCCTACCCCTAAACCTACCCATCACACACACATTACCCCTACCCCTAAACCTACCCATCACACACACATTACCCCTACCCCTAAACCTACCCATCACACACACACACACACATTACCCCTACCCCTAAACCTACCCATCACACACACATTACCCCTACCCCTAAACCTACCCATCACACACATATTACCCCTACCCCTAAACCTACCCATCACACACACACACATTACCCCTACCCCTAAACCTACCCATCACACACACACACATTACCCCTACCCTTAAACCTACCCATCACAACCTACCCACCCAACCTACCCCTAAACCTACCCATCACACACACACACACACACATTACCCCTACCCTTAAACCTACCCATCACAACCTACCCACCCAACCTACCCCTAAACCTACCCATCACACACACACACATTACCCCTACCCCTAAACCTACCCATCACACACACGCACACACACATTACCCCTAACCCTAAACCTACCCATCACACACACACTACCCCTACCCCTAAACCTACCCATCACACACACACACACACATTACCCCTACCCCTAAACCTACCCATCACACACACACACACATTACCCCTACCCCTAAACCTACCCATCACACACACACACACATTACCCCTACCCCTAAACCTACCCATCACACACACACACACATTACCCCTACCCCTAAACCTACCCATCACACACACATTACCCCTACCCCTAAACCTACCCATCACACACACATTACCCCTACCCCTAAACCTACCCATCACACACACATTACCCCTACCCCTAAACCTACCCATCACACACACACTACCCCTACCCCTAAACCTACCCATCACACACACACATTACCCCTACCCCTAAACCTACCCATCACACACACACATTACCCCTACCCCTAAACCTACCCATCACACACACACATTACCCCTACCCCTAAACCTACCCATCACACACACACTACCCCTACCCCTAAACCTACCCATCACAGGAAACATTCTGCATTTTTACTTTTTTAATAAAACATTGTTTAGTATGTTTTTTTTTAAGCTATTTTAAATATAAGGACATATGAAATGTCCTCATATTTCATGTTTACGTCATAATACCAGTGTAATACCCGTGTCATTATACAAATTTGTGTCCTCATAAATCACAAAAACAAACACACATTCTCACACTCTCTCATGTACCCACACACTCACACACACTCTATCTCTCTCACACAGACACACACACACACTCTCGCTCTCTCTCACACACATACACTCAAACACACACACTCCCTCTCTCTCTCTCTCACATGCACACGCACACACACACACACACTCTCACACACTCACTCCCAAACTTTTTCACACACACACACTCACATACACGCACACTAAACACACAAACACACTCACACAACCCACACACACACACTCATAGACCGAACACACACTCACTCACACACACACACACACACACACACACACACACACACACACACACTGGAGTATAGAAAGACGAGCAGATATCAGAGAGAGTGAAAGTGAGAATGGCAACAGGATGTGACACACTCTTCACAGGAACACAATCCAATATGTTGTGAGCATGTAGTAAATTGCAGCCACACCACATCTCTAACATACCAAACCGTGTTCGTAACCGTATGAATCACAGTTGACTTATGCTTTCTGCAGGTCTGTGTGGCTGTAAGAGCTTTATAAAGTCTGACTGTATGTGCTAATACTTTCTGTTTCTCCTGCAGTTTTGATAATAAGACTGAGCTATCAGTAATCTCTGTAAATGAGTAACAACGTCTGGCACGGTGTCAGAGAAGGCTTGTGTTCATAAGATCATGAGTAACACAAAATGAGAGCACTAGTTCTGGGCATGTGCGGAAAGTCTCCTGTTCATCTGTCGAACAGTAAATTAGTGTTGTTTTTTACAGTATGAAATTACTGTTTCCATAGTACAGTGATGGTATCAAATGGTACTTTGAAATAAATTACAGCATTAAATGATCACCATTTTCACATATCATATTCATATACCTGTGTCATGTCAGGACGTTTGTTGTACGTCCTGTTTCTTGTGCCATATTTGTAGTAATTTAATCCCTGTTGGTTAGTCTGATTGTTCACTGGTGTGTCCTGTTAACTCGTGTTTCCTTTGTTCTTTATCAATGGTTGAATGTTTGTAGATGGTGTGTGCTCTTGTTTCCTGTGTTCCTGGTTTCAAATTAAGTTTATGTTTGTTAAAAAACCATTACATTTACATTTACTCACCTGCAATCTCTTCCGCTCATGCACTGCATACCCTTCATATGCATAATTATATACAATAGTATTTATATGCCACTTAAAAGAAAGTATCATACTTTTTCAATTCAATAAAGATCTGTGATCAAAAATGAAAATC
Organism: Coreius guichenoti; assembly: GCA_039654105.1. Classification (NCBI taxonomy): domain Eukaryota; kingdom Metazoa; phylum Chordata; class Actinopteri; order Cypriniformes; family Gobionidae; genus Coreius; species Coreius guichenoti. Next base: position 1,589,690 of record CM077185.1, read on the forward strand.
TGGGACGCCAAGCACAAAGGCGGCACGGCAAGTCATGACTGCATGTCCAGCTACAACATGAGCAATTAAAAGCATATTAAGATGATTTTAGGCAAAATGCCTGAAAAATCAAATACAATCACTTATATGTAATGTGATTTAATAGTTTATAACTTTCGACCATTAGCTGCAGCGCTATACAAAAACGTTTTCATCTATCGACACAAAATCTATAACCTTTTGTCGGCACAGTCTGAAGATGATCTGACTCGAATTTGGTGAAAATCGGACAAACGGTCTAGGAGGAGTTTAAAAAGGAGGTTTTTAAAGAAAAACAAAATGGCGGACAGGAAGTTTTGCCAAATATGGCAAAATTGGTATCTATGTTCTCGGCATGACCCAAGGAATCATTATAATAGGTTTGGAACTTTCGTTATCTTTTGACCACAAGGTGGCGCTGCCCCAAAAACTTTTTGAGTTCTGTCAAGGCATGGTGCTGAAAAACGCATACCAAGTTTCGTAACGATACGCCAATGCGTTCATAAAATATAGCATTTTACGACAAAATTCAAAATGACTGACTCCCAAAATGGCTGACTCCCAAAATGGTCGATATGGGAAAATTGGGTATTGTATGATTCGGCGTGATGCCATGTTTGTGATTCTTGGCCAAAGCGTTCAGAAGTTATAAGCAAAAAAAGCCATTTTTCATATCTCCGGACCACTAGGTGGCACTGCGCCGAAACTGTGCAGGTACCCTCAGGTCATGGTTGTCCTAACACACACCAAGTTTGGTCAGAATACGTTAAATCGCTGCTGAGATATAGCCTCACGTTCATTTTGGCAGGCAATTTGTCGAATTCGTTTGAGTGTTATTCGAGAACGGTTTTGACGAATCGACTTGAATTCCATAACTTTGTGTCGGCATGGTTTGTAGATGATCTGGTTAAATTTTCGTAAAAATCAGAGCAACGGCCTAGGAGGAGTTCGAAAACGTAGGTTTTTCGGAAAGTTCAAAATGGCGGAAAAATTTCCATGACGGAAAATCAAATTTAGTTTATAGCCCTTGCTGTTCAAACATTATCAGCACAAACGTGAGTGCAAATTTGGACAGTTCGCGGCGCTAGAGGGATTGAGTTAGAGACTCCAAATTTGCTGTGGTGACAGTTCAGACTGTCCTCTATCAGTGTGCCAAATTTAATAACTTTCCCGCAAGCGGTTCTATGGGCAGCCATAGACTTCCAGAGGGGAAGAAACGGAAAAAGAAGAATAATAATAAGAACGCCAACGATAACACCTTCAGTGCTTGGCCCCTAGTATTCATGTTTGCAATAAAAATGTATTAACGTGAACAGTTTATGGCAAAACATAATGTGTTCACTTGGGAGATGTATGAGAGAGCAAAACTCTCTCATAAACATTCATATTTAGGTGGACTTAATATGTCATTTTCTCTGCAGTTTGTAATTTAAAATATGCATTTTCATTAGTGGTCACAGACTTTTAGACCCGGCTGTGTGCGTTCATCTCACCTACATAAAGTCATCATTAGTGAATGTGCTGTACTAATAAAGCTGTACCTTTGTGTTCGAGTTCTTACATATATAATGTTTCTCTCTTGTAGGCGGCTGCAGCTTCGATGATGGCCCAGCACAGTGCGACTACCAGCAGGATCCTTACGACGACTTCGACTGGACACACGTCAGCGCTCAGGAAGTGCCGTACCTGCCCTCCGACCTGCCTCAGGGTGAGTCCATCACAAACGCCTGCCCGAAGCTGGACTAGATCCCAGTACACGCGATAAATAACGATCTCGCTCACCTCATAGCTGGAGAATCTGAGGCACGTGGGGCAAGTTGGAAAGAACACAGAGCGAAACTGGAATGGAAACGCACAGTTTTATCTGCCCTTGGGCTTGTTTAAACAGTAAGGCAGATTTAGGAATGTTTTAATGGGCTGCTAACATTTGAACAAATTTGCAGCACCGTCTTATCGTGTCAGGGTAAAAGCCATTACTGAAGAACTGAGGAAGTTGAGAGAAAATAGGCAGGTGACAGAACATTAATCTTCCTTCAACTGCCTGTTCCCGCTCTCTGAACACTCTTCGGATGGGATCTGAAAATACTTTGCCATTTACATGACAAAACGTGCAAAGTGCCGAAGGGGGAAAAAAGGCTTTGGTCAAAGGACTGTCATACGTGACACAATTAAGCTTTTTAAATGCGCTCAAAGAAGACGCGAATAAGAGGGGAGAGCGGAGCGTTGCGACCTTCACTTTTCACCTCTCCGATGCTTAATCACTCGTTTTCAGACAGGAGATTCTGCTCAGGGAAATTAAAGCATTTCACTCTCAGCTAAATTCCCTAATTAATAAGATATTAAGTTATTAATCAAGGCAGGAGAACAGAGAAGGTCGTCAGCCCTTGCTTTCAGTCAGGTAGGGTTTCACTAGAAGAGGACCTGAAGGAGAACATTACAGGCTTTTACGATAATAGCTGGTGCATCTCGCTTGAGGCGTCTGGTTGTCGAACACATTTGAGCAAATGAACAAAATGATAATTTGGTATTGTGTGGTGTTTTTTTTTTTTTTACTGCATTTAGAAGTCATGCATTTATGGAGGTTTATTTATCTAATGGACAGGGAAGGACACAGAAATGTGGACAAAGACAAAGACAGGGGAAAAAGAAAAGGACGGAAAGGGAAAATACACCAAGAAATCGACAGGAAGAGACATAGAGAGGTAGACAGAAAGAGACAGAAAAGAGGACAGAAAGATAGACGAGGAAAGCGAGAAGGATGGAAAGAGAAAATAGACAGAAATGTGGACAAAATGGACAGGAGAACAAGCCAAAAAGATGGACAGGAAAAGACAGAATTAAAGATGGTGAAAGAGAAGAGGACGGAAAGGGAAAATACACAGAGAGATTGACAGGAAGAGACATAAATGTGGACAAAAAGATAGACTGGAAAAGAGAGAAGCATGGAGAGGAAAAAGACATAGAGAGGTAGACCGAAAGAGACAGAAATATGGACAGAAAGATATGCAGGAAAAAGATTGAAGAATGGAAAGGGAAAAGATAGAGATAGGCAGAAAGAGACAGAAATGTGGACAAATTGGAGAGGAAGAGACAGAAATGTGGACAAAAAGATAGACTGGAAAAGAAAAACATGGAAAACATAGACTGGAAAGGAAAAAGACAAAGAGGCAGACAGAAAGAGACGTAAATGTGGACAGAAAGATATGCAGGAACGAGAGAAAGATGGAAGGAAAAAGACAGAGAAGTAGAAGGAAAGAGACCAAGACAGAAAGATGGACAGGAACAGTAGAAATGTGAACAGAAAGATAGACAGGGAAAACGAGAAGGATGGAAAGGGAAAAGATAGACAGAAAGAGACAGAAATGTGGACAAATTAGAGAGGAAGAGACAGAAATGTGGACAAATTGGACAGGAAGAGATGGTAATGTGGACAAAAATGGACAGGAAAAGAGAGAAGCATGGAAAGGAAAAAAACAGAGAGAGGTAGACAGAAAGATACAGAAATTTGGACATAAAGATATGCAGGAAAGAGAGAGAAGGATAGAAAGGGAAAAGACAGAGAAGTAGAAGGAAAGAGACAAAGTACAAGACAGAAAGATGGACAGGGAAAACGAGAAGGATGGAATGGGAAAACAGACAGAAATTTGGACAAAAATGCAGAGGAGAACAAGCCAAAAAGATGGACCGAGTCAGGACAAAAATGGACAGGAAAAGAGAAATGTGGACAAAAAGATAGCCGGGAAAAGCGAGAAGGATAAAAAGGGAAAAGATAGAGAGATGGACAGAAAGAGACAGAATTGTGGACAGAAAGATAGAGAGGGGAACGAGAAGAGAATGGAAATTGAAAAGACAGATGGACAGGAATAGACAGAAAAAATGGACAGGAGAAAAAAATGGACAGGAGAACAAGACAGAAATGGACAGAAATTAAGACAGGAAAAAGAGATGGATAAAAAAAAACAGAAATGAGGACAGAAAGATAGACAGGCGAAAGCGAGACGGATGGAAGGGAAAAGACAGAGAGATGGACAGAAAGAGACAAAAATGTGGACAAAATAGACAGGTGATCAAGACAAAAAGATGGACAGGAACGACACGTGGAAAGAAAGATATGCAGAGGTGGAAGGAAAGATGGATAAAGGAAAAATAGTATATGTCACAGAGGTTTATCATTACTTCATGTGCATGAGGTTGACTGTAGTCCATTCCTGCAGTCTGTTTAATCAGAAAGTGTTTTCTAACGTGACGCAGACGTGTTTGCATGATGCGTTTCCCCCATAATTCCAAGCGCTAAGTGACGCTTGCTGTGTCAGTCCTGGAGGGAGTCGTTTGGACGCTGTGGCTGAGTGACTCACTGAAACAGTACGTGAACACAAACCCGGAGAGGATCTGCTGCTCCTACAGGGTGAGACGTTGAGTTATGCTGGATTAGCACAGACACATTAGATGCTAGGCTTGTTTTCCGTATCATTCTGCCTTGAGGGTCCTTCGCACCGATAGTATTGTGCAGTAAAAAAGCAACCGGAAGTTGCTCGTTTTCAATGATAGTTGGGAACTGAAGGCCGTGAAGTTGCAATGGAATACAGACACTGAAGCTCATGTGATGCCACTGTTGATTTGGGGGTTATAGGTTTGGAAAAAAGGCCGAATGAAAGCCTTTTTTAAAAAGCGAATGAGTGGTGCAAAACCGTTGAGTGGTGTTCGTGTGGAGATGGAGCTTTTTATGAAACAGCTCAGATGTAAGATTGGGACGTCTCAGCTGAGGGCACTGCGATCCGCCTCATGGATCGGCCTTAGGATGCTTATGCACAAACACTGATTGTCATGGCATTTGCTACGCACCTAAATCTCCAGCTGCAAAACCCGATGAAGACGCCCAGCGCTGCTCGCCTTCATCTCCTGCTTCCACCTGAGGATGCCTGATGATGTTGGTTGCGTCCGAAAACTTAGGCAGTAATTTCTCGCTAGAAATGACATCAGAAGTGGAAAGCGTTGGTCAAAAAGGTACATCTTCACAAACTGAACTGTCACCGAATGGAACGCATAGGACTGTGGGATATCAAAGGCAGGGAAGGATACATCTATGCTGCCTTCAAAAATCGATCAGATGAAGGGATCTCAGGAGACAGGAAGTGAAGCTAACATTAAATTCGGACGTGCATTGATGCCTTCCTACCTTGGGATGCGTCCTCCGAAGGCAGCATTTTTAAGTTTTCAGAAGCAGCCATTGTCCAGTTAACTTTAGGGAGCATGTAACGGCCCGGGACGGGTGTACTTTATTTTCCACATTCCGCTCCGCCTCACGCACAGTCGTGACCGCATAGCTTTCAAAGTGCACTAAACTGTAGATGAGCATGGATGGGTTAGTACAAGTGCTTTTTTATACTTGACTTGACATCAGAGGGCAGCACAGAGTCGTGTCATATACAGGACATTCGCTCGGAAGGATAGAAGAAGAAAAGTAGCGGATCCGCCATTGCAAGTGTAACGGACGTAGGCCAGTAAGAGCTGTGTGTAAACCTCACTCCCCTGATCTCAAGAGGCGCGCTAGTGACTGACGCTAGAGGTTGTGGTCTTTAGAGTCCTTGTTAGCGCGCCCGCCTCCCACGCTGGAGACCCTGGTTCGAATCCTGCTCAGAGCGGGTCGAGTAGGACCGGTTACATTTGGTGCCATGACCCGGATGGGAGTGAGGTTTAGGGGGTGAGTGTAACGTAGGCCAGTAAGAGCTGTGCATGTAAACCTCACTCCCCTGGGTCAAGAGGCACGCTGGCGACTGACGCTAGAGGCTGCGGTCTTTACGTCCTTGTTAGCGCGCGCGCCTCCCACACCGGAGACCCTGGTTCGAATTCCGCTCAGAGCGGGTCGGGTGGGACCGGTTACATTTGGTACCATGACTCGGGTGGGAGTGAGGTTTAGAGGGGTGAGTGTAACTGTCGTAGGCCAGTAAGAGCTGTGTATGTAAACCTCAAGAGGCACTCTAGCGACTGACATTAATGGTTGCAGTCTTTAGCATCCTTGTAAATGCGCCTGCCTCCCTCGCCGGTAACACATGCAACGTTTAGATCGAGAACCAAAGCAAGAACAATGGAGAAGGATATTCTGCTTTGTTTACTGTTTTACATTGCTCTTTCCTCACTCTTCTTTGTCTACCACACAGTACATAACAACTGTGCGTATTGCCACCTAGTGGACTCTTCTGTCTCAACATTCACCTTGCGCATGCAATGTTGAACTTGCACCATTTGTGCGGACACAAACATTGGGCGGTGTGTAGTCTCAGCCTCAGACGTCACGCCCACGGACCGTTGGCTGAACGTCTGATGCATATGGCACACTTATCTGCTAACACTTCAGGAGTTTCTAAGTCGTCATCTGATTGGTTGAATTCTACAGGATGTCCGCGAGACGTGTGTGTTGCATTCTTTAACTGTCCGCCTGGAAACAAATGCTGTGACTCCAAACTCCCTCGTAGAAGAAGTACGCCATCGTGTTTACAACCGTGACAATGAGCGCTTACCAGGATCAACTAAATGCTGAATTTTTAAAAGTATCTGAAGTTCGCTGATCCATTGTTGCAGTAAAACGTTCATGAATGAATCATTTTTAGATGCACGCCGGTCTGTTATTGCAGCGACAACGACTTTACATGTTCACGTCCCTAAACATGAACAAAACGAACTGTGATTGGTTGCCTTACATGGGCGGTGTGTGACGGCCAAAGTAGACTTGGGGTTACGGCTGTGCAATTAATCATATTTCAAATTTGATTTTGATTTTGGCTTCCAGCGATTATGAAAACAAGATAATCGAGGTAAAACGATTATTGTGCCACTGCCGCATTCTGTCCAGCCACTTTCCTTTCCTTCACAACTGTTTACTTTCGTTCCTCCCTAAGATAAAACTTAACATCCAAATCAGCTGCATAAGTGAGTGTTGTAAAATCAACTGCTAAACTGCAGGACGTGTTTGAATAAACAGTGTTATTAAAAAGCACATTAAGCCGCGAAAGAGATGCTGTTTCGAGGCGGCCGCCTGTGTGCGTGCTCCGAGATGGGGCGGAGTATACGCGCATGGGCTTCAGATACACACCTAAACACAACACAACACAACACACTTACACACAAATATGTCGAAATGCCTTTCTTGTAAGTATCCTCGTAAACAGTCGGTTATGTCTTGAGTCAATGTAAACACTGAGAAAGAGCGTGTGTGTAACAGTATATTGGATCCGTGCATCTTTTAAAGGGACCTGCTGCAGCCATTAATGATAATCCAAAGACAAAGATAAAATCACTCACTGCTCTTGAATGAATAAACTGTTAATATTAGTCATATCATGAAATAAGACTTTGATCATATAACCCACAAATAATCTTGATTATGATTATTGCCCTAATCGAGCAGCGGGTTTAAATGGAGTGAAGGTCACTGCAAGGGAAAGAACGCATCTGGGAGTAGCCCTGACATGCCAGTATAAATGCCGTTTCACACAGCAATCCCTTATCGTCCACCCTACTCTGCTTTATTTTACTGTCATGTTCTGCACATCCCACACAGTGCTTCAACTCCATATCTCTAGCAGTTTATGGGAAACAGTTCTGAAGCAGCATTTTGCCAAGTTACATGCTACTCATCTATGACCTCTTGGAGAAATGATTTGACTACACTGCAAGCGTTGCTAAAAATCACTCTCTACATTGAAACTAATCTGTATGGAATGAGAAGAAACATCTCTGCTTTGACTGTTGCATCTCGTCTCACACACTGAAAAATTGCGTTTCTGAGATAGTGGGTAAAAATAATATAACCATAGACATTCCTAATTAACGTGTAGTAGTTTTTTAATTATTATCAGCTAGTGCAATTTATTAAAAAAAAGATAATTTATGTTGACAGTACATTAACACATCACTTTTCCCTAAATACTGCACCCTAATTTACATAAGTGATAAACAGCAGTGTTTACCTAAATGCAATTTATAATTATATAAAATAATATTTTATCATTTTAAGGAAGCATGCAGGAACTTCTGTAAACACTATTCACAATTCAAGGCTACGTGTGATACAGCGTTTTGTAATGTTGCTACTTGGACGATATTGGGCAAGGTATGTTGTTTTTAAAATCTTTACCTTTAGGAAACGACAAAACCGTCCTGCTCCGGAAAACTGGAGGCACTGACTGGTTATGTGCTTTTGAAGGTCTTGAGTTACTGTGAGCGCTTGAAGATCGTTGGGAAGGACGAGCATTTCACCGCGGTGACAGAGTTTTCCGCTCTACATCTCCTGGCCAGTGTTTTCCTGACAAAAGGGACCGTTCCCCCAACAGCCTCCCGTTAATGTGGGTCACTACCATGAAGGAGAGGACGCCGCACCAGCCTTGTCCACTGGCCTGTAAGATGAGAGCGTCGTTCGGACTGATGTGCGCTGCAGAGGTGGCGTAGGCGTTCTGGGATTCGGCTGTTAGTGTTGTGGGAAAGGTGACAGCCATCTTGAGTGTCTTCTGTCAGCCATCTTGTTGAGAGCGCTGTGACGGCACCAATGTGTTTTGACAACGTTCATCTACTTCATTAGCCTAGTTTAGAGATAATGGCTACTATGCATTTCTTTTCAATTGGAAATTCTTTACAAACGGTCATTAAAGCTGTGTTTAATGCCACAGAATGACACAATTTAAATGCATTCAGGGGTTTTATTTTTCTCATATCATACAAGAAAGATTTTTCTCACACCATGCAAGTGTTTCCTCTCACGAACAGCAGATGCGCTCTGGGTCCAGGCCGGCCCTTCTCTCTCTCTCTTCTCTCTCTCTCTCTCTCTCTTCTCTCTCTCTCTCTTCTCTCTCTCTCTTCTCTCTCTCTCTTCTCTCTCTCTCTCTCTCTCTCTCTCTCTCTCTCTCTCTCTCTCTCTCTCTCTCTCGGCAGGGATCTGAATGTGAATGCCCACATTTCTACATCACTGCCAAAAACCCAACAGCCCATTTCAGCTATTCACATTTCATGAGCAGTCAAAGAGAGCTCGGGATGGGCTGTGTTTGACAGGTCTGTTTTCTCTCTGAATGTTGAGCGATAACAGATCAGCTTATATTTTCAGACACCCACTCGGTTAAGCTTCGGTCATTCGGTGTAAAGTGCAGCTGCGCTAATGAACTAGTGTAATGGAGATTTACGTTAAAGGCTCCTGAAGAATTAATAAAATGAAATGAATCTCAAAGTAATTTGTAAAACAGCAACAAAGGCCATCTTTGCACTGCAGTGGCACAAGCTGCTTCATGATGTGTTTAATGCTGCTCAGACGTGGCATTATTATTGTATTATCACAAATAATGAGATAATGAGATATGAGATAATGTTTTCAATAAAAACTGTTCAATAGAGAAGTGAAATGATGGTAAAAACAAAGTGATACTTAATAATAAAACTAAAATCGCCAGTAAGTGGCAGCAAGTCACTGTCTTAATAAGTGAGTCATTCATTCATTCATTCATTCATTCATCCATCCGTCCATCTATTCATTCATTCATTCATTCATTCATTCATCTATCCGTCCATCTGTCCATTCATCCATTCATTCATTCATCCTTCCATCATCCATCCATTCATCCATTCATTCATTCATCTATTTATTCATCTATCCGTCCATCCATCCATCAATTCATCATCCATCCATCCATCCGTCCATCTATCTATTCATTCATCCATCCATCCATCCATTCATTCATCCATCTGTCCATCCATCCATCATCCGTCCATCATCCATCATCCATCCATTCATCCATTCATTCATCCGTCCATTCATCCATTCATTCATTCATCCATCCATCCATTCATTCATCCATTCATCCATTCATCCATTCATTCATCCATCCGTCCAATTATCTATTCATTTATCCATCCATCCATTCATTCATTCATCCGTCCATCCATCCATCATCCATCCATTCATTCATCCGTCCATTCATCCATTCATTCATTCATCCATCCGTCCATCCATCATTCATCCATCCATCCATCCATCCATCATCTGTCCATCCATCCATCATTCGTCCATCCATCCGTCCATCCATCCATTCATTCATTCATTCATCTATTTATTCATCCATCTGTCCATCTATCCATCCATTCATCATCCATCCATCCATCCGTCCATCTATCTATTCATTCATTCATTCATTCATTTATCCATCATCCATCCATTCATTCGTCCATCCATCTATCCATCATCCATCCATCATCTATCCATCCATCCAACCAATCTATTCATTCATCCATCCATCCATTCATTCATCCATCCATCTATTCATTCATCCATCTGTCCATTCATTCATCCATCCATTCATCAATTCATTCATCCATCCATCATTCATCCGTCCATTCGTCCATCCATTCATCCATCCATTCATCTATTCATCCATCCACCCGTCCGTCCCTTCATTCATTCATTCATTCATTCATCCATTCATCCATCCATCCATCCATCCATCCATCCAGTAACGAAGCAAGTGGCTGTATTTATGATCGAGTCATTGAATCATTGACTCTAACGATTCGTTCAAAGCCACAGATTCATTTACTAATGAATCTCCGCTGTGTGTTGCTTGGAGACTCACAACAGTTCTGTGGCACACGCCATACAGTAAAATACAGCAAAGAATACTGACAATACTGTGTTTAAAATGTACGTCACTTAATATCACCCTTTTGTTTGTTGAACTATTGTATAAAATCAATGTCACATTTGCAGTCAATTCGTGGAGGTGGCATTTTGCCTGTTGGAAATACATGCTTGGTTTTCTCAAGTGCCACAGATGCAATTTTGTAATTTTATTAAATTGTTTAGGTTTTGTCTCAACAATACATGGAGTTTAACACGATCAGAGAGAGGGTGCAAATTGTGCATATAAAGCTAAATAATGGTGCAAAACCATATAAATAGTGTTTCTTCTCTCTTCTGAATGTTCTGGGTGTGTCAGCATGTGTGGGATTCAGGGCCGTTTTGGCACACGTGTAACAAGAACATTGTTTTTACTGCTCAGTCATGCTCTGATTCCACTGAGGAGTGACTTTAACATCAGACCTTTGAGCACGCTATAATAATGCACTGCACGTTTCACACACGTGACTATTTGCTCTGTGTTCTCACATCGAACTCCTACACCCTCCAAACGACATCTGTTTTACATCAAATATTTGATGTAATGACTGGTAGTTTTCTTCTCTGTTACTCACTTTCTTGTTTCCCAATATCTGTCTCTCTTCTTTGCTCATTTCTCAACCTCTTGTTTCAAAGGGGTCGTATTATATCTTTTTTTTTTATTATTGTTTGATTTCCCCCTGAGGTCTACTGATAATATTTAAAGTGTTTTGTGCCAAAAAAAGGCACCGCAGGTCATTTTTTTGCTGCTGCGCCTTTAAGAAATGCCTCTTAACATGTGAAATGAGCAAGAGTTCAAACTGACATGGGAGTCTTCTGTTGTTATTTCGTGGTGTTTTTGTGAGCTTTGCTGAATTACTTTTTGAGAGAAATCTTTTTTTTTTTGTTATAGTAAATGTCCTTTTTTGCCATTTCAGACTTTCTTAAAACTGCTGTCCTATTTTCCACTGTGTGAAGCAGCTCTGTAAATTGCTGTCTTTTAAAGATCACAAGCTGATCCATTCTTCAGAGAGCCCATGAAATTGAAGTTTTGTGGCTTTTAGTCCATGTCTATTAGCTTTACGGTCATTTGTGTGCTAGTGTACTTTTAGCAGAGACTGCATTTAAAGTCTTTCTTTCTGCGAAAACAGAACAGAAATATTGATGACATCATCTTGCACTCAAGGGCGTATGCAAATTGTTGTCCAATCAAAACCTCCTGCAGCAAAACCGTTTCTTTGCAGATAACTGGCATTACATTTGTGGCAAATTTGCAGTGATGAACCTGCGGCCATCCTTACAATAGGGATCGTTTTTACTGGCAAACGGTAAACTTTGACTAATATCCTCCATTGCTTGCAAAGCCTCGACAACAATGAGCAATCAATCACAGCTGTTAAACCTTTCACTGAAATGAAATCTGTTATTTCAGTTGTGTAATGAGCAAAGTGAAGTCAAATGCATGTCTCACTCACAAAACATCACAAACGCTCTTCTGGCCAAGGCAGCGCCACATGTATTCATTGTGGTGGATGGAATCCCATAATGCAATGCGAAAAAAAAAAAGTAGTGGTCAACCAATATATTGCCATGGCCGATATATGGCATTTTTTAATTATCAGCATCAGCCGATAAGTATCTCTGTTTGGCTGATGTGTCAGAAGCCAGACTTTTATTTTGAAAGTGAGCAGGGCTTTTATTTTGAAAGCGCTGAGAACGCCAGTTCTGATATCATATATGTTGGCTTTATTTCGGCCATCGGCCTTCCTGCTCTCTTGGATATCGGTATCAGTTATCAAAAATTCTATATCGGGCTACTACTAAAAAAAAAATATTAAAAACTTTTTAGTGTGTACTTAGTATTTAGCTTTGATTGTGTTGCTGTTGCCCATGAAGAGCTTTTCTAATCAGTCATCATGAGTTTCTATTTATATTTAGATGCTCCCTATGTAGACAGCTTAAATTCCAAAGCTGACAAAATAATAAATAAATAAATACATACATACATACATACATACATACATACATACATACATACATAAATAAATGTAAAAAAACAAAAATTTATTTCCTTATTTATGTATAATTATATTTTATCCATTTATTTATTTTCACATTTATTTATTTCTACATTTATTTATTTTCACATTTATTTATTTCTACATTTATTTATTTTCACATTTATTTATTTTCACATTTATTTATTTCCACATTTATTTATTTTCACATTTATTTATTTCTACATTTATTTATTTTCACATTTATTTATTTCTACATGTATTTATTTTCACCTTTATTTATTTCTACATTTATTTATTTATTTCTACATTTATTTTTTTTACATTTATTTATTTCTACATTTATTTATTTTCACATTTATTTATTTTTACATTTATTTATTTCTACATTTATTTATTTTCACATTTATTTATTTTCGCATTTATTTATTTTTACATTTATTTATTTCTACATTTCTTTGTCCGTATGGTAATGAGGGGGCGTGTTTTACCTCAGACATAGCAATCGAGCTCCTATGGAATTCCAAAGCTGCCAAAATTAAAAATAAATAAATGCATAAATAAATATACAAAGAAATGTAAAAAAGCTAAAATAAATAAATAAATATATAAATATACATAGAAATAATTATTTATACATTTATTTCCTTATGTATATATTTATTTTTTTCCACATTTATTTATTCTTTTATTTATACATTTATTCATTTCTATTTTGATTTATTTCCACATTTATTCATTTATACATTTCTTTATTTCTACATTTCTTTATTTTTACATTTATGTATTTCTGCATTTCTTTATTTTTACATTTATGTATTTTTACATTTCTATGCTTGCGTCGACTTCACTGTAGCCTATATGTGCGCTGCTTCCTTTCCGTGTGTTCTGACCGGTAATGGAAAATATCAAGCGCTTCCATTTCAGAGTCCCTGTTATCAGATCTGTTGAAGATGTTGCTCTTCATGTTTGTTAGCCCAGGACATTTTACAAATCCAGACCAGACGATGTTCTACGGCCATGTCCGGAATAAAGAGTAGCCTATCCATGTCACACAGTACAGTTAGGGTGATATGACTTAACCCGTGATATAAGATTTTGGCCATATACCTATCCAAGTCATTCATCACAGACAGTCTAAACGTCAGTAGGCTATACTTATTGTATTTCGGCCGCACCACAAGGTGTCACTGTGGCCTCAACGCTTCGCCCTCGCCTACTCTGAGCTCGACTGCTATGTCTGAGGTAAACCATGCCCTCCTCATTACCCTACGGACAAAGAAATGTAAAAATACATAAATGTAAAAATAAAGAAATGTAGAAATAAAGAAATGTAGAAATACATAAATGTAGAAATAAAGAAATGTATAAATACATAAATGTAGAAATAAAGAAATGTATAAATGAATAAATGTGGAAATAAATCAAAATAGAAATGAATAAATGTATAAATAAATAAAAGAATAAATAAATGTGGGGAAAAATAAATATATACATAAAGAAATAAATGTATAAATAATTATTTATTTTAGTTTTTTTTTGCTTTTCTATGTATATTTATATATTTATTTATTTATTTTTGCTTTTTTACATTTCTTTGTATATTTATTTATGCATTTATTTATTTTTAATTTTGGCAGCTTTGGAGTTCCATAGGAGCTCAGAGTAAATGTAGAAATAAATAAATGTGGGAATAAATAAATGTAGAAATAAATACAAATATACATAAATAAATAAATGTGTAAATAAATAAATGCCGACATAAATACAAATATACATAAATAAATGTGGGAAAAATACAATTATACATAAATAAGGAAATAAATGTATAAATACATTTTACATTTCTTTGTATATTTATTTATGTATATATTTATGTATTTATTATATTATTTTGTCAGCTTTGGAATCCCATAGGCCGCGCGTCCGCTCACTATCGTCTGCAGCGGAGCTCTGAGAGAACTGTTGGCTGGATTTATCCGTGAGGTTTGAGGTTTAAGCAGAGAGTTGGTCTGGGTGTAGATGTGTGTAATTAGTGGTGTGGTGGTTTAGTTTCTGTCCAGCGTTGGTTTGCATACTAACACAAACCACTGCTCTGTACTCGCTAAACCAGCCTCAGGTCTGAGCTTTGTGGAGCGCTTGTGTTCATGTTTTCTTGTGGCTTTGAGCGCTGGCCAAACTCGCGCGTCTAATATGTCGAGTCTTCTGCCGTTGCTCTCGTCGTTTTCTTCTTCGTTTTACACTGAAGTGATTAATGATCAGTGCACACAAACCTTCTCCAAACTCTCCAGCACGTGTTCATAAGGAAGCTCTTACATAAATCAAAAATCACTCATGAACACGTTTCATTTTCTGCCAGTAACTCTTGGCTGGACGATAGTGCCATCTGGATACGCCGGTTAGCTCACGTGAGCAACCTTTGACCTTTGGGAAGAAATGACTGTTTACTCAACGGGCGTTTATAGAGGAAACACTCACACACACACACACACACACACAAACACACACACACCTCCTGACATGCACATGGCTGTTCTCACCTGCAGTCATTAGTGTCTCGCTGTGAGCGCTCTGCTTTCCCCAGGAGCCAATTCACTTATTCCGGCAGCATTCGCAATTGCTCTGTAATCCAGCTGTAAGGAGTTCACTTACCTGAGACGCCCAGCTGATAGTTTAACTTCCTGTTTGCACAGGTAGTATTTAGCTTTATTACAGGTCTCTCTGAAATACTTGATTGTGATTGGTCAATGGTGCCATTCTGTGGTGTAATATTTGCTTATAATGGCACTAATCAGAAAGCGTGTGGGTGGAGTCTCTTTGCAAGCGCACCTCATTCACAACCAAATCAATCACAAATCACAGCCAATCAGATGAGCATGTGGGCGGAGTCTCTCTGCAAACGCACTGCACTCGGAATCAAATCAATCAAAACTCACAGCCAATCAGAAGAGCGTGTGGGTGGAGTCTCTCTGCAAGCGCACTGCACTCGCAACCAAATCAATCAAAACTCACAGCCAATCAGAAGAGCGTGTGGGCGGAGTCTCTCTGCAAGCGCACTGCACTCGCAACCAAATCAATCAAAACTCACAGCCAATCAGAAGAGCGTGTGGGCGGAGTCTCTCTGCAAGCGCACTGCATCCACTGCCGCTTTCAGTATGGCTATAAATGATATTCTTGCTGCATATTTTGACAAATGTACGCAGGAAATATACAATCATATCAAGAGTATGGCAGCGGAGCGTTTCAAATATTAAGTGTTGCTATAGACGCAGAAAGGACTGGTAGTTGTTTTTCTCCTAAATATTTCTGTATTCTTTTTAAAAATAGGTCATCAGTATTTTGACAGTGATGAAAGTGTGAAGGAAGTATGTGAATGAGTAAATGCAGGCGTTAGTCCAACCAGTCAGGACTTTGTATTGAGATTTTCTAAATCCTGTGTGAAGCACGTCAGTTTTGCGGTGAGATTTGGAGCGGTGAAGTCAGGAGACGGATATAATTGGTAGGGTTGACAGCAGCTCTTGGCCAATTTGCATTTGATTCGCCATCTCCCACATCCTGGTGGTCTGATCCAAACTCTATACGTATAAAAGCAAGAGGCTTTCTTTCACCCAGAACTCACCTGTAGAGAGAGAGAAAGAGAAGCAGATGTTCTCACAGAGGAGAGCAGCTCCTAGTAGATCTCATGGATCTGCCTCCTCTGCAAATAAAGCCCCAATGAAAGCTCTGCCTGACAACTTCTACACCATTACATCTGTCTCCTGAATAACCAGGCTATCCCTGTGTCTAAATGATCACTGCTTTAGACATTTGCTATTTCAATGGAAATGAAAGACGAGCAGCAGTGCTTCAAAACACACCAGACTGAGCTGTTGGAAAGAGTGGAAATGATATTATTCTGCTTCATTCTGAGGATATATTGTCAAAGCCCAGATAACAACATAGTGTCGGCCTGGATCCAGCCCACATCTGGTACATGTGGATTCCATTGGGATTTGTTTAATCCTCAAAACATGTTAATAAATGCTCTTATAACAAAATATCTTACTGAGCCCAATCTTTTGAACAGTAGTGTATATAAAACATTCCCATTGGATGCAATAATTTGACTCTTGTTATATGTAAGAGTATTTTTCCCAACCCACATGACTAATGGTTACATAAAGATAGTCAAAAGTAATTTCAGAGACAGAGAAAATGATAACAGTTGAAAGAATCTGAGTCTGGAATAACATGCACTGGATGAGCTACACACAACATGACCACGGGCATTTATTTAGGCAGTAGATGGGATGAATTTCATCTAGACTTTGTCTAGCAACTGACAGAAGATGAGGATCAAAGCAGAGAGAGAAAGAGAAGATCAGGGAGGGAAGATCTGTGCAAAGAGAGAGAGAGAGAGAGAGAGAGCGAGCTGGTCATCTCTCATTCTGGCCGTGGAGAGACAGATGAACAGATGTATGTTCATTTGGACAAATGGTGGTGAAGTCTGTCCTCTCGTCGCCTGATGTCCATCCTCTGGGTGTTTGGGATTTGAAATCTTCTCCTATCAGTGCAATCACATGCTTAAAGAACTGGAACCAGATCCTGTATGGCCCTGTCCATCTTGGCCAATAGCTGGAAACCATTTCTCCGGTGGAGTGATTTTTGAAAGCGTTCTGTAATCAGCACACGGACAACTGCCAAGTGTACGAGTCTTTGATTCTGAAGTTCAGAAATATTGTGTCTTCATGTCTGAGTTTATATCTAGCTAGGATCCCACATGATTTCCCAAGCAATTTGTTTTCTTCACTTGCTTTTTAGCCAAGGATACTCACTCAACGTTTTGTAAATTTCTTGGTGTGGCTTTGTGAAATTTGCTCTACTCTTTATTTTTGGTTTATTACAACACAATCGCAGGTAGGACTGGGCATCTGGTCCTTAAAGGGAACCTATTATGCAAAATTCACATTTACATGGTGTTTGAACCTAAATGTGTGTCGGCAGTGTGTGTACACAACCACCCTATAATGGTAAAAATCCACCCAGTGCTCTTTTTTAATCCCCATAAATCATAAGCAGTGTCTCAGAACAAGCCGTTGGCAGTTTCTATGCAATGTGACATCACAAATGCTGGTGACGGTGACGGACTCTGCCCTATTAGCATAGACCCCGCCCCCCGACTTCTGACTGACTCTGCCCTATTAGCATAGACCCCGCCCCCCGACTGCTGATGGACTCCGCCCTATTAGCATAGACCCCGCCCCCCGACTTCTGACGGACTCTGCCCTATTAGCATAGACCCCGCCCCCCGACTGCTGATGGACTCCGCCCTATTAGCATAGACCCCACCCCCCGACTGCTGACGAACTCCACCCTATTAGCATAGAGCCTGCCCACGACTGCTGACGAACTCCACCCTATTAGCATAGAGCCTGCCCACGACTGCTGACGAACTCCACCCTATTAGCATAGAGCCTGCCCACGACTGCTGACGAACTCCACCCTATTAGCATAGACCTTGCCCACCACTGCTGACCGACTCCACCCTATTACCATAGACTCTGCCCACGACTGCTGATGGACTCCACCCTATTAGCATAGACCCCTCCCACGACTGCTGACAGACTCCACCCTATTAGCATAGAGCCTGCCCACGACTGCTGACGAACTCCACCCTATTAGCATAGAGCCTGCCCACGACTGCTGACAGACTCCACCCTATTAGCATAGACCTTGCCCACCACTGCTGACAGACTCCACCCTATTAGCATAGACTCTGCCCACGACTGCTGATGGACTCCACCCTATTAGCATAGACCCCTCCCACGACTGCTGACAGACTCCACCCTATTAGCATAGAGCCTGCCCACGACTGCTGACGAACTCCACCCTATTAGCATAGAGCCTGCCCACGACTGCTGACAGACTCCACCCTATTAGCATAGACCTTGCCCACCACTGCTGACAGACTCCACCCTATTAGCATAGACTCTGCCCACGACTGCTGACAGACTCCACCATTTTAGCACAGACCCTGCCCACGACTGCTGACGGACTCCGCCCTATTAGCATAGACTCTGCCCACAACTGCTGACGGACTCCACCCTATTACCATAGACTCTGCCCACGACTGCTGATGGACTCCACCATATTAGCACAGACCCTGCCCACAACTGCTGACGGACTCCACCCTATTAGCATAGGCCCTGTCCACGACTGCTGACGGACTCCACCCTATTAGCACAGGCCCCGCCCACAACTGCTGACGGACTCCACCCTATTAGCACAGACCCTGCCCACAACTGCTGACGGACTCCACCCTATTAGCACAGACCCTGCCCACAACTGCTGACGGACTCCACCCTATTAGCACAGGCCCCGCCCACAACTGCTGACGTACTCCACCCTATTAGCATAGGCCCTGTCCACGACTGCTGACGGACTCCACCCTATTACCATAGACTCTGCCCACAACTGCTGACAGACTCCACCCTATTAGCATAGACCTTGCCCACGACTGCTGACGGACTCCACCCTATTACCATAGACCTTGCCCACGACTGCTGACGGACTCCACCCTATTACCATAGACTCTGCCCACAACTGCTGACAGACTCCACCCTATTAGCATAGACCCTGCCCACGACTGCTGACTGACTCCGCCCTATTAGCAAAGACCCTGCCCACGACTGCTGATGGACTCCACTCTATTAGCATAGACCCTGCCCACAGTGAGCTGTACATAGTCTGCCATGTTTATCTCCTCACCAGTGCATTTAACAGCAGCATTCGAGTAAGAAATGTATTTTAATAAGAAATTATTCTTATTAAAGCTACTAAAAAGTTATTCAGTCGAGAGCAGTGAATGATTTTCTGTTTTTCTCGTTGTTTGATTCATATTAACAGCAGATATAGCATAATATAGCAGTAGGTACTGTATATTACACTGATGTCACTTTAATACACACATCTAATACACACATGCCATTTCTTTACGTTCACAGACATAACCGACTGTGTTTATGTGAACCGTGTGTGTTTTTGACATAACCTTGTGTGTATTTGACAGTTTAAGCACAATAAGATGTGAAAGAGAACTTAGTTTGATACTCACGGGACGCTCCGTCTGACACACTGCTTTCTGTGCGCGTGCTTCGGGTGTGTGCGCTCAGAAAACCATATATCAGAAGTTTAGACTGATATGGCTTTAAAACACATGCAGATCATAAACTTTCATGATGATGAAGAACTGCAGTGTCACGTGAGCGTGATAGAGATGATCATCAAAACCAAACAGATGTTTTAGTTTTCGGCGGAGTATCGGAGACACGAGCTGTACAGACTCCACCCTCTTCTCGATAGGGGGCGGGGAGCAGCAGCTTATTTGCATTTAAAGATACATGCACGAAAACAGCATGTTTTTCCTTCCAGTCAAAAATGGGCATTTACAACATGGTATAATAAATGATCTGTGGGGTATTTTGGGCTGAAACTTCAGACACATTCTGGAGACACATGAGACTTATAATACATCTTGTAAAAAGGGGCATAATAGATCCGCTTTAAATTCTGACCATTTAGGAATATTTCAGCCGTAATGTCGTGCAGCGAATATTGACTCATTGATTCATTTCAGTCATAAGGTTTCATTTCCGTGAGGATGCTGCCTATGTAGGAAGTAGAAAGCAAGGCTCTGGTTTCTCTTTGTACGCTTTCGAGTTCTTCACACGTGTTTCCTCTCTCCATTCTTCCAGGTTCGTACATGATGGTGGACACCTCACAGCACGATTACGGAGAAAAGGCTCGCCTGCAGCTGCCCGTGATGAAGGAAAACGACACTCACTGCATCGACTTCAACTATCTGCTGTACTGCCCGGACGGCTCCAGCCCCGGGACGCTCAACATCCTGGTGAAGGTCAATAAAGGGCCGCTGGCCAACCCCATCTGGAATGTCACTTCCTGCACAGGCCGAGGCTGGATGAAGGCGGAGCTCGCCGTCAGCACCTTTTGGCCCAATGAGTATCAGGTATGCAAATCACCCAGCCAATCAAAAGACGTGGCTTGTTTTCTGTAGACAAGATATGTTTATCTGAGCAGATCATAGAGACGCAAAGATGCTGACGGCAAAGTTCTTTGTCGTTCTTTGCTTATGGGTAAAAAGAAGTTTGAAATACATTTGCAGCGATGTACTGTTAGCAAGCATCCTGGCGCTGCTGAGGAATTAGATGAATATGTAAATATGTGCCGCGCTTAACTAAATAAACTCACAACAAAAACCACAGCGGTGAGAAAACAGCATTTCAGAAAGCATTTTATCATAGTGATGTGGATGTTTGCTCCAGCTCTGAGATTCAGCTCCCCAGTTACATCATGTCTATTTATACAGCACTTTATACAATAGATTGTTTTAAAACAAATATTACAGTATTAAACATGAAAAAACAGTGTCAGCGTCGCTTTCAGCTTCAGTTTCTACTATAAAGCAGCTCTCAGTGTGTTCATGTTTTTACTCACATCTGATCTCGACGGACTGAACAGAAGAAATGAACCAGAGATTTACACCTCAAAGAGGGTGGAGCCTCAGAGCCACGCCCACCTATTACATCATCAACACGGACCAATGGGAGTTCAAAGGTGTTTACCAAACTTTATTCAGTTTCGAACTCCTGAAACGAAGATTTTGTTCGAAACATAGACTGTAAATAAATATGGACGTAGTGTCCGTGACGTCACCCGTAGGTTCTGAAGAGCATTTTTGAAGCCTAAAGCCGGCTGTTGCCATCTTGGCGGCGCGTCACCGCCCATCACTCCTGGATAACTGAAAATGGGCAAAGAGGTGGGACCTGGGTGGAGCTGAGGTGCCTGGTTGCTGAAACCACACCCACCTAGCTCAACCATAGTGGCAATCCACCTGTCACTCAAGTGGCCACGCCCTTAATTATGCAGAACTTTAAGGCTTAATATAATTTAAATGGATGAGTTATAAAAAAATTCACCCTACTCACAGTCTTAATGAAGGGCAAAATAAGCCGTATAGACCAAAACCACTTTTTGTACCAGGCTGTAAACATGTTTTTTCTGCTGTAAAGTTTGACTCCCTTCTGGAGCCTGTCTCTAGTGGCCAGTCGATGAATTGCAGTTTAAGTCACTTCTGTGTTGGATTCAAGAGAGACCGCTGGAGGTTACCGCTTGGTTCGAAATGACGTCGCACCAGTTCATCTTTGACTTTGCTTTAAGTAGAAACTGAACGAATCTTTTCAAGACTTTTACCTCAAACTCTGAGCTAGAAATTCAAAATATGTGTTTTCTCCTGAAGTCCATGTGGTGACACATTCCTGGCGTCAAGCCCTCTAAACAAAAGTATGAGGAACTGCATCACAATGGATGCTTTGCTAGTAGGCAGTGCTGGTTTAGTTTAAGTGTGACCGTATGACTCTGAGCTGATTTATGAGAATGTAGCGGCTCTGTTGAGCTTTTATACTGTAGTTCAGTCATGAAACGCTCACAGTAATGGCTCTTATTAATGTTAAAAGTCACAATAAGAGTTCCTGCTGGTGAAACGTCTCTCTGCGTCAGCGGAGCTTCTTCATGGGACTTTTGCTTTTCAATACAAGAGCTTTTTATTGTCCCTTCTACTGAATATGACTGATCAGTCTCCTCTTCTCTTCTCTTCTCTTCTCTTCTCTTCTCTTCTCTTCTCTTCTCTTCTCTTCTCTTCTCTTCTCTTCTCTTCTCTTCTCTTCTCTTCTCTTCTCTTCTCTTCTCTTCTCTTCTCTTCTCTTCTCTTCTCTTCTCTTCTCTTTCTGTTGAATGTGGGTGTGTATGTGTCACTGTTTGCCGTGCGTGTGTGTGATCTGACGGGTTGTTCTGCTTCAGTGTGTGTGTGTGTGAGAGACGGTGAATACTGAAAGCCTCCGTCTGTGTTCAGACTAATTGGGAGTCCTGACTGATCTCGCCTCTGTCTCTCTCTCTCTGTGTGTGTGTGTGTGTGTGTGAGAGACAGAATTTTAAACACTGTGACGATACAGTTTCTTGATGCGTGTCTTTATAGTGTCTGTCTGTTTGCTTCAGCTTTATCAGCCCTACATGTAAACACACCTGGAGGGCCTCTACTGGCCGTCTACAGGCATTACACATCCCGCTCTGAGGAGACGCTGTTGTGATTAATATTGCATGATATTTCCGAGACGAGCTAATGGATCAGGAGGGCTTGTTTCTTCATGTCTGGGTTTGATTTCTCACAGTATAGAGTATATTCCACCTGCTGCCCCCCTAAAGCCCCGGAGACGTGTCCCTTCTAATGAGTCCAGGCATGTTACGTCCCTTTATTACACTCTCTCACTCGCAGTCCATCTCTAAACCCTGGTATGGGCTTGTTATTTCTTGTCCCCTTTAATTAGACACTGATGAGTCAGATCTGTTGCTGGAGTCCAGTTTATTTTAGCTTAAGACCCGATTCACTTTGGTTTTGTTTTCTCTGTGCGTAACTCCCGAGGGAGTCTTCATCCCCCCCGAGGCGCTACACTTCCCCGATCCGATCGTTAGTCACCACCTCAAACAGACTGGCTTAATGAGCTGGACACCTGCCCTCACTTACTCTTAATTATTTAATGTCAGATTGTCTGAAATCACGCCAAAGCGCAGAACTGAAGCGTTTGAGGAAGTCGGTCCCGTCCGTGGTCATTAATGTTGTCAAAGGGAATGAGTTAACGTGTTGCACGTCTTCTTTGGTCATCCTTCAGTTCTCATGAATGATTGAATATCCAGCCGCAGTCCTTAAACTTGAGAGAAGGAGTTGTTTTTCTTGTGTTTTTCTGTCTTCTAAGCCAAATAACATTCATGTATGATGTGTTTGTTCTTCAGTAATGTTCATTGAGGATGCAAACAGAAATGTGTCATCAGCAAGCGTTTGTGTGTGTGTGTGTGTGTGTGTGTGTGTGTGTGTTTTAACCTTCTCAGCTGAATCGCTTGGCTAATTAACTAATTAATTATTCACTCACTTGACAATAAATATAGAATCTGAACTTTAGGGTACGGTTACATGATAACAATGCATTTTTCACATACAGACGACAGCGTTCTCAAAACGATCCCCGTTCACGTGGATCCGATGTTTTCTGCTGCCAGGCCAGTAGATGGCGATTCGCCTTTTTGTGGTTTACACAGAGACGATAATGGTATCGTTTCCAAAAACTTCCACTTTGAAACCCGTTTTCAAAAGCTTGCATTTCCAGGTCCCCAAAATGCTGTTGTCGTGTAAAAGGATGGCCAAAACGCATAACACCGTTTTCAACTAAAAACGGAAAACTTTTTGTGTAAACGGCCCCTTACATGCTCATTGATGATCTGGCTCCTAACTATAGCTTTTTAATTTGCTGACATACTAGAAATGTTCTGTTAGTTAAGACATTTTTTTTACAGACATAGACAGAGTAATCCTAAGAAGGTCTAAGAAATGCAATTCTTGAAATATTTTCTTAAGAACAAGAAATAAGAAGAAAATAGGAGGCTTTTGGCTTTGGCCAAAATAGCCGCGTTTCCATTACCCTTCAAATTGCGCAAATTTGAGTTGCGAATTGAAAATACGCCCGATGTAAACGCGTCAATTCCGCGAAAACTCCCATATATCGCAAAAAAGTTTTTACGCTCGCACGAGGTGGTTTTTCAGGCAATTCGAAAAAGGAAATTTTCGCAAAACTGCAATGGAAACAGTTTTTTTGCATTTACAGGTTATCTGGCGAACGTAAAAGTTGATCATTCTTTACAGATGACGCGGTATGTTTGGACAGAAGACGAGACAGAGTTTTTTATTAAACTCATAAAAGACACGAGAATTACAGGAATACTGGATTCTAAACCACAAAGAAATGCCACAAATGATCATTAAGACCTTGAAGCAGATATGAGAGAGAAACGCCCAGAAACACCTCACACGTGGCCGCTCAAGTATAAGGGGCTATCCTTGCCATTAATGCATTAACCATCAGTTAATGGAAACGCCGTCATTTCGCAAAAGTTTTGCGCAAATCTGTAATGGAAACGCGGTTAATGACTTACTAGACTCGTGTCGTGTTTTGTAAAGCGGCATGTAGGGGTGGGCGATATACCGGTAGAAATTTGTCAGCCGGTAGAGATTTTAGACAATCGCCTGTATCGTGGTTACAACACACGACGTTGCCGTTCTGTGTCGTCGTAAAAGCTTATCGTTTGAATGCGTTCTTTTTAGAAATACACACACTTATATGTTATGTCATAAGTGAATGGTTGAGAAAGAAAGCGCATGTGTGTCAGTATATTAGATCAGTGCATTCGCTCTTAAAGTGGCAGCAGCCTAATAAACCTGATTTGTTTCTATTGTAGTTTTTTGTCCTATTGCTTATAACTATTTTCTTTGTTCCTATATTTTATCACTGACTGTTTACTACTTCAGTGCGCTTGAGTTTTTTTGTTACTTATGTTAGTGGGGCTAGTATTAGTTTTTTAATATGGTTTTGAAATAGGTGATGAGATTCATGACATTTCAATTCATAAATCATAACTTTATTTAAAGCAAAAATAACTATCGTGATATTGTTATCGTGAAATGAAATTATTCATATTGTGATATACGATTTTGGTCAGTTGTATTTTAAATAGGGTGAATTCAGGTTGATTGGGACACTTTTTGCCATTGAGATGACTGGGAAAAGAGTCCCAATAAATTATTTTTAAAGAGCCTGTTCCAAGATTAAGTGGTCTGTTCATATTTCTTGTGCTCGCTCTAGCGCGTGTGTGTGCGTCATACGAGCCGAATGCTGCTGAAATTATGTAATTTTAAAATGAAAAACAAAGTCTCGCTTTGCCATGTTTTTGTTGTTACTGAAAGTCATGTCAGGCATAATCATGATGATCATTGTTTACATTATGATGCCACTTCAGGGAACTCGTGCACATTATATAGTTATGGTAATATTTATTATATGTAGCTAGTGTTACTCTGCAATATTTGAAACAACCCAATAAATTCATGAAACATCTCACCTTTGAAGATTGAAGGCAAGCTGTAGGTTAACATCTCAACTAGACGAATAAAACATGTCTGTTTGTTTAACTCACAAACTATAGTGAGTATTTGTATGTGTAATTATGGATGTGCAAAATTAAATATTTGACTAGTTACTCGAGTGACTGATCATGTAAAGGAAGCCCTGTGTAATTAAGCTGTTTCAGGTTCATCTTAGACTTAGACCTTTTCTTACATTCATGATTCACAGACATGATTTTCATGGTTAAAATACGTTTTACTTTAAATTATTGAATGCATGCTAAAATTATTGCCTGTAATTCTACTGTCAGTGTTGATAATTATTGGTGAAGGATATTTTGACCACCACTACATTGTGCACCTCTAGCCATTGGTTAAAGAAGGTCTCACACATTTCCCAGTGTTCACTGCTCAGTGTGAATGGCGACTTCCCACCTTCTCCCAAAACAAGATCCCTCAGGGCAGGAGATCCCGGAGGGGTTTGGAAGAAGGTGTGAGTGGAGTGATTTAGTGTGTGTGTGTGTTAGATAAAGGCTAGGGGTGTTTTGTGATAGTGTTGAGAGCTCACATTTAGTCAAGGTCAGAACCACACACACACACACACACACACACACACACACACACAATGTTTTATCTTGTGTCCAGCATAGCAGTAATTTATAAGTCTTCACAAACTCAGATTAGTGTACAGACTTGTGTGTGTGTGTGTGTGATGTATGATGTGAGTGTTTGAGGAAGTGTATAATGTGTGTATGTCTGAAGAATACAGAAGAATATCTCATTGGTGGTGGTTGAGGAGATTCCCCCCCTTCCATGTAAAGCGCTTTGAGTACCCAGAAAAGCGCTATATAAATGTAACGAATTATTAATTATTAATTATTATTATTATTATTATCTTTCTCACTCAGCTTCACTAACCAACATAAACACACACACACACAAACACACACACACACAAACACACACACACACACACACACACACACACACACACACACACACACGTTTACCTGACTATGTAGAGGGTTTTCAAATGAAACACATTATTATTGATACACCATAATATGTTTGGCATTTTTCATTTTCATGTGGAACACATCTTCATTAAGGTTTTTCAAGCAGTTTTATACATCTATGTGAGAAACACAAGCACACGTGTGTGTATTCATGTCATTGTGGGGATTTCCATAACCTTAAGCCCAACATACAGACCTTTGGTATTGTTTTCAGCTGTTTTTCCCACACTGTAAACCCAAATAAATTAGCAAAACTCAAAAAAATTGAGGCAATCAGTTAAATTTAAGCAGAACTTGCAGATGTTTATTTTGTAATCATACATTTTAATTGCTCTGAACTTTAAATATTTGAGTAAGCTAATTCATACATTTATCTTAATATCATGTAATCTTGGCTAGCTTTAACTAGCTAATTCAGTAAATGCCTCCTTGCTAATTGGTTACACAATGCTTTGGTAGCATTAGCATAGCACTTGCTGATTGAGGACAGCAATATAATACATTTAACATAAATCTGTTCTCAAACTGAGCTCATGCTCCACTCGTCACCAAACCCAACATAACAGAAACTCTTCTAAACTAGCATAACAAAACATTAAACACTACTAAATCTCTCACTTGATGTTACTCTTGCACAAAAAAACTGTGAGTGTCATTTTGAGTGTCCCTTTTGAGTGTCATGGCAAAGCATGCTGGGAAATAGAAATCCCAGCCCAGTTTCGGTTAACTTTAAGTTAGTCTAAATTCCTAAGTTCATAAAACTCAAAACAATGAAACAATTCAGATTACTTAAAATGTGTCAGTTTTGAGAACTCAAAGGAAAAAGAAAGTTCTAAATACTCATAAAAGTTCATTTGTTTGAACTAATTTGTTTCATTTGAGTTGGCTCTACTCAAACCAATTCATTATTTTGAGCGTTAGGGTTTACAGTGCATGGGCATGTTTAACTAACATTGTGAGATATCTCATCCTCATGAGAACACAGAGGCCTCACACACACACACTATCTGACTGGCTACAGAATATGTCTTGCTCTGAGTTTATACGACGATAAAGAAAGACTTCACCCCGAGATTAAAATCATCATTTAACCCGTATGCCGTTGTTGTGTAAGGAACATGTTTAATTTTAGCCGTCATTCACTGAGGATCTTCCCTTTTATTTCTCTCTGTTGTTGAGTCTGAAGTAGACTGGAGAATGGTGTGTTTTCCTGTCGTCTGGCCAGATAATGGCATGTTCTTAAAGTCATTAGGCTGATTACACACACTCACTCACTCTATTGTCCTGATTTAATGTGGCTCTTCTCTGGGATGAGGCGGTCCGTCTCTCTCTCTCTCTCTCTCTCTCTCTCATTCTTTACCTCTTAGGCCACTCTCAGTGTTATAGATCAGTGTTTCTCAGCCG
This sequence comes from Coreius guichenoti, assembly GCA_039654105.1. Lineage (NCBI taxonomy): Eukaryota > Metazoa > Chordata > Actinopteri > Cypriniformes > Gobionidae > Coreius > Coreius guichenoti. Next base: position 1,617,782 of record CM077185.1, read on the forward strand.
GTGGGATTCAGGGCTGTTCTGCTAGTGTTGCACACAGCTGGGAAAAAAGACATTTATTCAAGTGTGCTATTAGCACACATTGTTTGAACTAAAAATAAGAGTGTACTTTAGGTGCACTTATCAGAGATATACTTAACAAAATTATACTTAAGTGTATTTGGCTTATGCTGACAAGTAAGTCTATATTTGGCCTATACTTGTACTTAATCTTTTGTTCAAGTTACACTTAAGAAATGTATTGATTGTATTCTTGGCTTGTAGTTCTGTTTACTCTTTTAATAGAGTAGCATATTAAGGACTTTCTCCACACATTTTGGTTGTTCTCAAACATATTATTTTATAAATTTACATGTTTAAAGTCAGCTTTGTGGTGGAACAGCCTGATTAATACATGGGTGGAACTGAACCTGATGATCTTTCTAGACAGTTCTATTAACCCTCACAGAAACACATAAACATGGCTGATTTTATTAGCAATTCTTCCGAGGTGTGAGTGTATTGTAACGTAGTTGATTCATACTGGCTTATAAGCCATTTTCCAGAATATAAAATTGGATATCTTATCACAAATAATTAAGCAAAAGGATCAAGTCTGTTTATGTAGTGCATAAATCATTGCCATAAATCCACTGGTAGTGTACATAAGAGTTAATTTGGTTAAAAGCTATTAAACCTCATTACTCCATTGGTTCCTCAAACTGTCTGTCAAAATTATAACTCCGCCCACCTCTATCATTGATGAAGCGTCTCTGCTTGTTTGCAATGCAATGGTAAATAAAGAACTGATGTTTGAATAAGTACAGCGTTTTCTTTACTTAGGAAACTCTCTATATAAAGGCTAATATTTTATGTATTTGAGGAGTGGAGAAGAGTGTCTCAATCTAGCATTTGTCATTGAGTCATAGTCAATACTGTACAATAAATATAAATACAATACAATAAATAGCCTGTGATTGATGAACACGTAATGCGATGCACTGACTGCCTCAGATTCGGCCGTTCTAATGACGGACAATGACCGTACATTCACTGGTCAAATCCTTGTAACTCCATTTGAGCTTGACTTTGGCAAAATATTAATAATATAATGGCACATGCAAACCGACAGAGATGCTATACACTCACCTAAAGGATTATTAGGAACACCATACTAATACTGTGTTTGACCCCCTTTCGCCTTCAGAACTGCCTTAATTCTACGTGGCATTGATTCAACAAGGTGCTGAAAGCATTCTTTAGAAATGTTGGCCCATATTGATAGGATAGCATCTTGCAGTTGATGGAGATTTGTGGGATGCACATCCAGGGCACGAAGCTCCCGTTCCACCACATCCCAAAGATGCTCTATTGGGTTGAGATCTGGTGACTGTGGGGGCCATTTTAGTACAGTGAACTCATTGTCATGTTCAAGAAACCAATTTGAAATGATTCGAGCTTTGTGACATGGTGCATTATCCTGCTGGAAGTAGCCATCAGAGGATGGGTACATGGTGGTCATAAAGGGATGGACATGGTCAGAAACAATGCTCAGGTAGGCCGTGGCATTTAAACGATGCCCAATTGGCACTA